>JAGGAS010009513.1:0-14841 GCA_017657355.1 Termitomyces sp. K1Ac | reverse complement strand
ACTGCTCGTTGTCGAATCTTGAGCAAGGACACAAGAAGCAAGGACGGCAAGGACGAAGAAGGTCTTGCTGAACATTATACGATACTGAGTGGAAGGTGGGTAACAAGCGAAGGCTGGCAGGACGGTAAGGCCTTTTTGATGGGACTTTAGGGTGGTCTCATCTCGATTTGCAAATCGACAGGGGAAGTAACTAGTACATAAGTGGCCAAGAGCAAGGCTCCAACCTAAGCGCGTTTGACATTCCGCAGCATACCTACTGACCGGCCGGACCCGTCGAACCTTCGACGGCCACTAGGACTAGGTCAGTCTGGCTATGAAGGTTACAATATCGGAAAATTGAATGATTATAATAGCATCTTCAAAGAAAAGAAAAGCTGTCCATGCATATCAACGTGGCACTCACTCTTCCTTCCCTGGACGCGTTCGCTATAACCTGGTATCTATACTGTTACTTGACACTATGCTGACGCAGCTTCCATGTCGAGGTGTCGGAGCTTTGACAGGCCTCAGGGGTCGAGTGACGGATGTGAAATGTCCAAGTCCTTTAATCACCTCGTCTTCACTAGAATACTCAATTGACAGAACTCTTTTGGAGATCTTAGAGCTGCGGTCCTGAGGCTGCAGTAGCTCTAGGCTATGGTAAGCGAAAAAGAGTGTCAGGATATTCGGATTGAGGTCCAACTCACTGCTAAAAATACCCTGGTTTAACCGACCGATCATCATAATTTAGGTATAATATCCTCGTTAACTGGCGTTGTCTGGGTCCCTGGGTGCGCATTGTTCATGCTCCACTTCGAAAATGGAGATATGTACGTGACTTTACACTTTGAAGTATCCCTGCACGACCATTTCATTCATAATGCACACCAGATAGAGTTCGAAGCGATTGAACGATACAATCGATCGCGAAACATGAATTAGTCCGACCCAGCAATCATACAGAGTTCCTAAGAAAGCAGTAGTACGAAGATATCGAAAACGTTTTCATCGTCCAAAGTCCAGGAATCGACCTCTCGATCAGAGCGCGAGGCCGAAAATGCCGGCTATGATCAGACCTATAAGACCCATTTCATCTCCTCTGCCCATCGCTGCACCCGAGGACGCCCCAGGCGCGCTAGTATCGGTGCTAGATGCCGCTGCATTCGAGCCACTAGGGGCAGTCGCAGTCGCATTGGCTGCTGTGGAGGTAGAGTTTGTGCTAGCGCTCTGGGCTGCGCTCGTGGCGGCCGAAGTCATGCTGGAAGAGAGTCCCGCAGACGACGAAGGAGTGGACAGACTACTAGTGCCAGATCCTACGGCAGACCCTGTGGCAGACCCTGTGGCAGATCCTGTGGCAGATCCTGTGGCAGATCCTGTAGAGGTAGCACTAGTAGCAGATCCAGATGCTGATGCCGCGACTGAATAAAATTCAGTAAGACCTCAACTCAATTGTAAAATCTGGAGCAGCGATAACAACGTACGGTTAGGACAAAATTGTGCTTCAAGACCTAGAGCAGTCTGTAGATCCATCATCGTGCATTGTTGTTGAAGGCATGTCATAGATTGTTGCTGGAAGTCAGTATTGGTGCATACGCAGGTCATATCAGTGCTAATTTTTCATTAACATAGTTGGCCTCAACGGGAACAGAGACACAAGACATACAGATCGCAACCAGCGTTTGAAGCGGCGGACATGATGCAGGTAAGGATGCAAGGTGTAACAGAAGAGGGCAGACCACTGGGAATGCTGCTCGTTGTCGGATTTTGTGCAAAGGTGCCGTAGGCGAGAATGCCAATGGCAAAGAAAATCTTGTTGAGCATTGTGCGATCCCAAGTAGTCGTAAGCTGAGTGAAAAGCGCAGCAGTTATGTAGGTGTGTGAGTTTTTCTATTTATCTCTTTGAAGAATACATTCTTAGCTAATGCGAAGAAGAGTTTGGTGTGAGTCGGCGATCCCGAATTTGAACTATTCGGAGGTCACGCGTTAGGTTCCTGGGAGTTCAGTTCCTGTTGTTTTTACATCCATAGGCTCGCGGGTAACTCCATGTAGTGGAGTTCTATGACTTTTCGAAGTCCCAAGACTATTCCACCTTCCGAAACAAATGTGATGCCGCCCCGGAGCTACATAATTAACTATAGCTCGGCCTTGACGCTGTCACATACGAATAATCGTGGTCATCTTTTCATGATGAGCGCCTTCATCAAAGAGACTCACTCAGCATTGACTCGAATCAAGACAGCTGGCTGACCCCCCTTGTTTTACCTATGTATGTATCCATCTAGATCCCCGGAAAGATCTGAATGAATTTCGTGCATCGTCAAGTGAGAGCATCTCGTCATCCGCATAATAATCCCATTGGCACGGAAGGCTTTTACGAAATTAGGAACCATGAGTGACACTGATCGGAGGGAGCGTTGCAGCGGGGAATAATTCGAATTCAAAGGCAAGGCTCTATTACTGGCGATCTGGTACAGCACTTCTTGCAGCGTCTGTTGTGACAGTAGGCGCGCGTGCTGTTCAAAGAGCTGTATTAGACAGGGACGTTTTGATGCGATTGAGTTTCTATATGACTTGGCGTTCCCATCAGGTCGTAGAGCCCCATGAGAGTCAGATAGAGGTTAACTTGATACTGACGGATCCTGAGCTCGAGACGGAGACGAAGAGTATGATGATACGTACTCATGATGGACATCCCTTGACGTGCGAGCCGTGCTTTGCGGTCTCATCAACTGAGCTTTATCTTGTCAGAGCAGTTCGGCGATCATGCAATTCGCTGAGAAATTGAGGATATTCCAAGAATACAGTCTGATGGTAGTTGGAAGAGAAGCGGCTGTAACGCTTGGACTAGGGCCACTCAAATAGAGACCCGAAGAAAAGGTAGGGAGCATAAGTCATCAAGAGTGGTGATATATATCAAGCACTGGGAAGTCGCCCGGTCTGTTTAACGGCTGGTCAGGAATAGCAAATACGACCGTGGTCTCGTATTCGTTTTCTGCTTGTTACGATGTGTGGGAAAAAGTTGATCCTAGAATAACTGCCTGAGGGATACCATATAAAACAGGAAACTTGGATCCTCCTGGAAACGATATACCCCGCATCTTTCCGTTTCGACAGAGTTGTGTCATGCCAAAGACCAAAATATGGACGTGGGGGTTCGAGAGATTGTCGCTTCGTCCATTGCGACGAGTTCTAATGAACCCATCGAAGTGTCAGAAAACTCCCACCTGATATAGACGCAAGTATGCATAAGGCTTTCCTCCTGTGAATTATCAAATCGAGACGCGAAAGTGGTAGGGAAAAGCACACGATCAAAACGAGAAGTGAAAATGGTCGTGACTAAAAGTTATCTGTTCAAGGAACCCCAGTTTGTTTGCATGTTTCCCACCCAGCCAAGGGGGAAGTGCGGCTGAAAAGACAGGCGAAAGTAAAAATGACAGAAGTAGACATTCCACTAGAGCATAACAGCACCTGCCACGATGGTAGCAGCGAAACCCACGCTTTCCACATTGCTTCTTGTAGCGCCCGCCGTCGTGCTGATAGTCGAAGTGCTGCTTGGGACATTAACTATTTCGGACGAAAGTAGAGATAGATATTGTCGAAGTGGGAACAACGGACGCTTGGATGTCGTTTCTGCCGGGCGTCACGACAGTATTGGTCTGAGAAGTAATGGGCGAAGATGTGGAACTCAGGGAGACGGACGCGGAAGGTGTAACGTTAACTGAGGGTTTGTCGGTATCAGTTTAATACTCAAGACGATGTCTTGACGTACTAGCGGAGCATTGTTTCACCATTAGGTAGAAAAGGTTGTCGTAATCTTTCGAGCAGTCTGATAGTGCAAGGCATTGTTCTGTTTTGCCCAGGAAGTCCGGTGAAGCACATAGACAGAATGGGTCCGTACTACATGGATTATCAGGCTTCATCTCTTTGGTTCGAAGAGTAGAGACGAACAAAAGACATCCTACAACTTGGGCAACTGGTTTGACACAGTCCATAACGCACTGACTAACACTAGCACTGGTTGGGAGTGGGGCAGGGGTAAGACTTGAGCTAACCCCACTTGTTAGAGCAGCGGTTGTAGGTACAAAGAAAAGCTTGTGAAGAAGAAACGCCATGCAGGGTACTGGTATGAAATTTAGCACAGGTGAGATGCGTGAGTTCTTCTAGGATGTCAGATGGACGTTGCAAAGTCTTCATGTCCACCGTTGGAAAATGCTCAAAACATTGATGCCAAGATCGACAAGTCATCGAAAATAGAAAACTTCAACGTCCCGCAACTTTCCGTCTTCAAAACAGTTCTATCCTGTCACGGCCAAACATGGATGACCCCAGTCAGCAGCATATTAGAGAAGAAATACAGATTCTGCGTAAGAATCGACCCTTCAATGGTAGAATAGATCGAGTCAGAGTTCGTAGAAGCGTGCTGTCAGGGATGATGGAGATAGGGCCGTTGTCTCCGTGAAGCTATATAGCGGACTGTACCGTTGATGATTTGGATACGACAATCCTTGATAAGTACGTGAAGCAAGTGAAAAAAATCAACCTCAGGAATGACCGTTAGGCGAGAAGTCATCGGACAAAGCTGGAAATGGCTGGTTTTGGATCAGTACAGCATTCGCCTTGCGAAATGGAAGGGATTTTGGATTATCATTAGACTCTTTTAACAATGTGCAAGTAACGACGGACAGCAAGCATTCATGGTTTCAAGGCTAAAAAATTTTGTGAACGTGTTCGTCCACGTCATGAGAGATTCGCTTGCACTTCTATTCGCAAGCACGGTCAAACAATTAGGAATAAAACGAAGAAAGCTTACAGAGACAGCCGCCATTGTACCACTGAAAACGTGCTCTGGGAAGCCGGTCATACTGGGGATATTTGGTGCATTACATAGATCAACTGCTACTATGGTGCCTCCTAGAGTGATATCAGTCAGTAAGCTGAGAGCCATATAGATCAAGGTCACGAACTTCGACCATATAAACGGCTTTCGTTGAATGCTTTCGAATCGTTGATACCTTTAGAGTAGAAGTCCGATCAGATTCCTCTTCATATACTGCTCCTGAACGGGTTCTGCATGAGAGATGTAGGTTTTCGCCATTGCTCTTGATATTGTTAAAGGACATGAGAGTTCGGACATATCCCTGGATTACACGAACAAGTTTTGTAGATTACGAAGGAAGGATAGAAGAAGACGGCAGAAAGGCAAAGAGTAATGGAGACTCGTACCCTCTTCAGTGCTCTTCCTCAAATGCTTGAGCGGAAAATCCAGACAACAGTTGTTTTGAAGTGGAGTCTCCCTTTGCAGTACAATGATATCTTTCCGTGCGCGCGAGAATTGGAGAACATACTTCGTTTTCACAAGCCTTCAAATGCATTGCTGAAAGACCTGAGGATTGCTGTGACATGGAACAAAACTGAGAACGTTTCGAAAAATTTTTCAAAAAAGATCATGATGGGTTGGTTGATCAAATTGACAATTGATCAAAGTCCGACGTGATGATCGATCAGTCTCCTCCTGGCAGCTGCCAGGTTTAATTTACGCAGAGTGAGCAGGCTGGTGGCAGTGGTAACGAGCCTAATGATCGATGTCAAAGAGCTGAGAGACTTAAAATTTTATAGACACTTAGCTTCAAATAGTGAGATATTACTAGGTCTTTAAGATGAAGTATCAACATTTATGACACGCAAACTCATCTCGCAAACTCAAGGTGCATACTACATATGTACACAGCCGGACAGGAATTAGTACCAGGCACAAATAGAGTGTATTTGCGTTGTGAAGAATCGTGACAGATAGATAATCGTGGTGACACAACTGTACTTCTTGTCTTACAGTCCCGCACTAAGAACTGCAAGTAGGATTCCTATCAGACCACCAATTCCATTTATTTGTATCTTTTTCTCCCAATTCGTGCTAGTCGTAGGCACGGAGTCCGGAAATGTCGAAGTACTCAGTACAACATCATCGCTGGAGGGAAATAACGGTGGCGGGGAGGCTTGGACTGACAAAGTACTAAGAGAGGATAGATACGAGGAGAAAGTACTTGTAGCGACAGACGAGGTAACAGATATTGAAGATGCTTCCAGTGTTACTGCGGTCGTCGGACTTCGAGTAGCAGAGTTGACATCAGACGTAGTAGGCAACGTAATCTTCGTATGCTCACTCATCCTTGACTCTGTGGGTGACGAAGACTGAGACGGTTCAGGGTTGGGTGAGATGCTAGTATGGGTGGTAGGCCCGTTAGGTGAGGTGTCTATATAGGTGAAACTTCAGCATTATGATTCAAAGAATGTAAAATCAAGGAGGACATACCATGCTGGGTAATAATATTAGTGCTAATGACAGAAAGAGGAATGCTAGTCTGGAGAGGAATGCTAGTGATGTTGGGAGCTACTATACAGAATGAGAATTATAACGGAAAGAGAAGAAAAGTGGAAGCATACTTCCGCTACAAAGTTGGGAATACATGCTAGTTGCAACGCTTTGGTCATCGCTGGAGCATTTGACTAAAGAGCACTCGACCGTGGTGGCAAGAAAGCCTTCAGATTGACAGAGACAGCCTGTGTCAGTTCTTGCGTCGTTATGTTACCAAAATGAGTAGACATGTCACGAAAGTAGGAATTACACACTGGGAGCACTGTGTCTGGGAAGCTGCATTGTCTGCGCATTCCTTGATACATGGTGGAAGGTCCTCAAATCCCTGACCGACAGCACCATAGTATCTAAGAATGAGAGCGATAAATAGGGTGGGAAGGAGCGTGGTGGTGGGAATCATCGTAGATATAGATAGGAATGAGAATTATCTGGTTATAACAGAAGGTGTTGCAAGAGCAAGCTATATAACGTTACGGTCTTACCCATCATTCGCATGGCATTGTGTGAAAGTGGTTTTGTGTCTCGTTGTATCAAATCAATGTCAGAGTTCCGATAGATGGGTTTCGAATGCAGTGCTATCGGGGAATGTTTAGTAAGTCAGCGAGGCGCGACAAGGATCTCCAAAGGATGAGACTGCTGATAGACTTATACCGTGAATCGATCATTTATTCTCCTTGTCAAATGAGACATATTGAATGATGTGGGATTTGTGTGCGAACAGCTAGACAGATTGAAGATGGTTGTTTTATGGTTATTGTAATGATGTTGCGCAAGCTCAATTAATTCGATACCAACCTTCTTGACAGCAGATCTAAAGCACAGACCTAGATGACTGAGAATTCACACCGTCAAAACTTTCTCAAACCTTTAGAAAGACAGGTCTACTATCGAAGAGCGGAAACTAACTGATGATGGGCTTTGAGACTTCTGAGACCGCTTCAGAAGAGAAAACTCAAAATTTAGATACAGCCATTGTCTTCAATGGAGACAGCTGATGTTAGATACCAGTGAACAGAGAACGAATCATCCATGCCGGTGTGTTGTGAATCATTCGTGTCGGGCTCTTTCAAAAGACCTAAGCTGGATAGAGGACATCTTGCTTGTGTTGGCCGAGAGCTGTGGAGGGCAGCGAGGACATGGGGTGGTGGTACAGAGGTAAAGACAGTGTTTGTATGAGTATCATACTTTGAATAAAACCGCAGGCATGCATGTGCTGTGAGATATTTTCTAATTTGGGAAATGTCAGTGCTGTACCAAAGCTTGTCAGGCGCTAATTGACAAGATCTTATTGATCATGATGGGCGACTTGGAAGCGTACGAAGAAGGAGAAGTAAGCCAATTAGGGCTTGTTGGTTCGTCCCTTTGCGACTTTGATCTTCAATTGAGAATGATTATTCTGTATAGAATGCCCTGATTGCTCGATGGAGGTCGACCTAATCCTCGTATCATCCGATGGGTTCAGATTTTCTGCTCATGCCAGAAATCTGGAGCAGTATAGCGAAGGGTTCCCTCCTACCTCATTTAACCCAATCGAAACAGATCTTCAAGTCGTGCATCTAGAAGAGAAAGGCAACGTAGTGAGATTGTTGCTACAGTATATGCATTTGAAGCCACAGCCCGACATTGAAAAGATTCCGTTCTCGCAACTGGAAGAACTTGCCAACGCGGTTGAGAAGTATCTGATTTTTGGTGCAATGATGGTCTGCAAGCTTTGCATGAAGTACGCCTGAGAAGCTGCCTAAGACGATACGTGATCACTGACTTCTGAACTCTGCAGAACGAAAGTACCTGTGTATCCATTGCACATACTTCGATATGCGGTCAAACATGGGTATAAGGACCTCGCAGATCAAGCAGCATTATATACACTTGTCAAACAGTCCAGTGAAATGAAAGAATTTTTTGGCAAGAACTCTCAAATTTTTTATATATGGGTGCGTCTGCTAAACTCTCCTCGGAGGCCTCTTTAACTCATGTGTCCTTTCAAGTCAGCATACAGAGACCAATGGATGATTGCTTTACCATGGATCTACACAAGAGACATCGTTATTCCCACCCTCCATAAAGGCGGTATCCAAGAATGTGAGTTATGGGAGCCGTTCAGAGATAAGGTTCGGCGAGATGTGGACTGTTTAGCATCACAAATTGCACGATTTGAGGATATCGTGGGTGGCAGGATCAAGTCCGATCTTGGGTCTTGCGATCGTTGTGTTGAAAGAGCTCGCAGGTGGAGTATCTTGGTGAAAGCCAAGATTGGAGAAGTTTTGCCTTTCAGCGCATACTTATGATACATCGATCTTTGCTACAGCAGGAGTCTACTATGTCACTTTGAATTCGTTGAGAGTAGTTTTGAGGGCGTACAATACAATTCTTGTTGATAGTTGCAATTTCTCGAGGGATAGAGACGAACAACTATTGCAATTTTCCGAGGATAGAGACGAACAACTATTGGCAGAGGTGAAGGTTTTAATTCATTATAACATCTGTTCTCCTTTGTCTTTATGTATATGAGAACTGTAATCGTGCTGCAGTAATCCAACTCTGAGATCTGAGCCTCTGAGGACTAGATCTTGAAGCTTGAAGTTTGATCCTCGAGTCCTTGCAGAAGATGGATTTCTATCAGGCGCGGGCAAAGATTTCCGGACAGACATATGATTGACTTCCACAAAGGGTCCAGGACAACTGAATGTTTTGCAAAAGGAAAATACAATACAAAACTCTTGGAGATCAAATCTGTAAGCCCATGGCCAGATGCTTGCTATAGAAATCATGAAGTCGGAGGAACCGTCGGCCGGTGACCGGTTGCATTGGTTATCTGATGGTTCATTCCATCTAGATTAGATTAATCTGTTACCCACACCGCAACCCACGCTCGCTATTTTGTCTTTTCCATTGACGAAACAGTCATGACCCGTCTCACGACGTTCATTGTCCCAAATCCTATGGTACTCTTACTGCTTTTCCTCTTGCTCTCTTTGGTATCTATCAATGCTCAGGGTCTGGATGAACTTCCTTCCTGTGCACATCCATGTGCGAATACAATGGTCATAGACTTTGGTTGTTCTTTGTATGTGCAATAATATCAATGGGGACAAATCTTGATGTTCTATTGTAGAACCGAGGCTACATGTCTTTGTAAAACTCTAGCCTTCACAACCGCAATGACGAACTGCTCAGGAAAAGTGTGCCCGCGAGAAGACCAGAGCATGGTGATTGGGCTTTTGGATGAATTATGTAGTTCTTGTGCGTCTCCAATTTTCGTTGTACATCATTATCTGATTTTGGCCCAGTTTTTAGCACACCTGCCCCATTGCGTAGGATATTTCCTGATTTCACCAAAAGCATCGTCTCACAAACTAAATATCTTCTAGTGACTACTACAATCAGGGCCACTCCTTCTCCACCCCTTTCAATGGGCTCATCTATTGTCATAGTGCTATCGACAACCACTGAGGTCACCTCGAAGCCCATTGCGCCGTCTAGAACGAGGTCGAGCACATCCACAACCCTATCTGCTATTTCCATTTCCATTTCGGTCGAAACAGCATCCACAACCTCATCCAATATTTCAAATTCGATTTCCATCCAAGAAGAAACCACTAGCGTTTCCCTCACTTCCGATTCCACCATGTCCATCGCTGCAGTTAATACGATTACCGTGTTGAGTACGAGTAGCTCTAGTTTACCGCCTACCGCTGCCAATGCCGCGCTCAGTATTATACCAAGAAAGGGAATAGGCATCATTGGTGCGCTCTTTGTTGGTTTTTGTGCAGTGCTGTAAATGGCACTAGTGCAGACTTGGATTTCTTCTCTTATTCATCTATTGTTTCTTTGGTTTATATAGTATCTTCAGTGTAGAAGATATCGCTATAGCCATGAGTTCTCCAACCTGACCTTTCATACCACAGACACTCATTGAGATATTTGTGTTGGAAAATAATTCACGAGGGACTTTGCATCTGTACTAAGAACGCTTCGTCTCAAATCAACTTCATAAAGATACCTACTCACAAAATATGAATCCAATAGACGATGAAAAGAGGAGATATAACAATCAATTAGTGGTATTTCCATTGAACACGGATATGTTTGGTACGAGTTCAATACTGTGCCTCTCTTGTTAAAATTATAGCAGCTTGATTATTGCACATAAGGTGGTCCGTTGATGCCCAATGTCCAACCGTACTTACCGAATGACAAGAATATACGGAATCTGGGTGACACTGCTAGGAGCATATCCGCTTTTCGTTTTGCCACTGCCATCTTTGCCAACTTGAAGTTTACGATTCACCTGTTATTGGATGCCAAACCTTCAAGCGCAACAATCACCTCCCGATGAGCGCCAACCTCATATGGAACCACAATAGAGCCTCTGAAACTGACATATTATTTGCATGCTCGTCTCGGAAAGGTGAGGTGTCACTACTCTGTTGCTACACACAGCCAGTGATTATTTCTCTTTGAGGGTTATGATGACATTTTTGGCCTTGAGTGCCCACCCAAATGCGGAGGAAAACCAGGACTTATTTCACAAATTCTTGAAGTACATATACATAGAGAATATCAAAGTTTCTACTAAGCTTGGAGCGATTCTGATGTCTCGACAGCGGCAAAGTCTTGATATAACTACTTAGAAGCTCAAGTACCGATCGCGGTACGGTGATTAATTCGACTCTGATCTTGTGGTTATCCCGGATTCTTCCGGACTTACGTGTCTCTTTTCTTCCATCCACTTTACTTTGTTCTACAATGATGCGGCAACCTCAGTACATGCCAATTAGAGTACTGGAAAGATATGGTCTTGCTTCTGTCTAGATTTACCTCATTTTGAACGTCTCGACAGCGGCAAAGTCTTGACATAACTAGAAGCTCAAGTACCGATCGCGGTCTATCGCGGTATGGTGATTAACTAGACTCTGATCTTGTGGTTATCCCGGGTTCTTCCGGACTTACCTGTCTCTTTTCTTCCGTCCACTTTACTTTGTTCTACAATGATGCGGCAACCTCAGTACATGCCAATTAGAGTATGTACTGGAAAGATATGGTCTTGCTTCTGTCTAGATCTACCTCATTTTGAACAAGGCCATCCAGTAGTCATCTGGCGGCATCAAATAATATGTTCTCGAACAAGGGCTACCTGAGCGCTTATTTGTGTAGAACCTCTTCACACGAGCCAAGCTTCTGGACCCAATAGGCTCGACTACAGCTACGGCCACTCACTTATTCACTGCTTCTCCTCAAGATCCGCCAACATGCTTTACTTCAACTAGCGCCTATTGGCCTTCTCTTTCTTTGTACTTAGCAACTAGTGATAGACTTGAGCGCCAATCAAAGATTCGTTGCGGTGCTACATGTCTTCAAACAGGCCATGAGGTATAAATATCCTCAACTGCATGTTGGCACGCGCATTCTTTGCTTCCACAACTCTCATACACATAGCTGGCTGGCAATGGACTCTGACAATCTCTCATCTACTCCAACATCTATGCCAGATAGTTTAACGCTTCCTCAAGCCCAAGGCGTTGGGCTTTCCAACCCAATTGTTTCGCAAACCAGCCGCCAGATGCTTGACCTCGTAAACCGCCTTCATAACACTGGGTATGTATTTTACTGTGACCATTTGTGCCCGAGATTGAGAGTCTTCGAGAGTACAAGTTGACATTGACCTCCCACAAATCGCTGTCATCGGCTCGCAGAGCGTTGGAAAGTCCTCCTTGATCGAGAGTATTTCTGGTATCACTTTACCTCGTGCAGCTGGAACGTGTACTCGGTGAGTACATATCATATCTTATGTTCGCATTCTCATCACCTCCTTCCTCAACTTAGATGCCCGACGGAATGTCGACTCTCCCGCTCCGCCGGTCCATGGAAATGTATTGTCTCTCTACGTATTACTGAGAACGGCAAAATACGAACAGAGAAATTTGGTGATGTCATCATGAACAAGGCAGAAGTCGAGGACCGTATCAGGAGGGCCCAATGGGCCATTTTGAACCCTGGACTCCGGAGCGCGCATGGTGCACAATACTTCCTGACAGGCGATGACCATGGAGCGAATCTGGAGTTGAGCTTCTCAAGCTGTTTCGTTTCACTCCAAATCAGTGGACCGGATGTTGCAGATCTTTCATTTTGCGATCTTCCTGGTAAATGTTGGGTGTTCTTCGATATGTTACCGTAAATAATCGTATTTTTAGGTCTTATTGCTACCGTCGGGTCAGCAGGAAACACAGGTGACATCGATCTTGTTAAAAGCCTTGTTGCTACGTACATCAAACGACCCAGCTGCATTATTTTGTTGACGGTGACTTGCGAAAGTGAGGCTCCTGATCTCAGTCGACTCGTTCCGATATCGATAATCATTAATCTCAATATCCCCAGCCGATTTCCAAAATCAAGGTGCTCAGGAAATAGCAAAGCTTCATGATCCTGAAGGGAAACGGACAGTCGGTACGTGGTCAGACCTACCTCATGCTTCAATATAGCTTACTGTTATTGATCTCATACCAGGCGTCCTCACCAAACCTGACCGCATCCCCGCAGGCGAGGAACAAAGTTGGATAAACATCATCCGTAACGAGAAGGAACCCCTTGAAAATGGGTGGTACTGCGTCAAACAGCCCAGCTCTGCACAGATTGCCGCTGGTATGACTTGGGACCAGGCACGCAAGAGTGAAGATGAATTTTTTGCCTCAACGGCAGTGTGGTCGGATCTGGATGAAATGTATAAGAAGTACTTACGTACGAAAAATCTTGTCGAAAGGCTAAGCGCTTTGTTGTCTGATTTGATCTCGAAGAGGTATGTTTCGGTCTGACTGACTTGGTAATGTTGCTGACCACGATACGACACTAGATTACCTGAGATACAGGATGAAATTGAAAAGTCCATCATCGCCGCCCGTGATGCTCTTCAGGGCCTTCCAAAGCCTCCTTCCTCCGACCCCAAGAATGAGATTGCCAGCCTCTTGCACGGATTCGCTCGGGACCTCGCCAGACACGTCCAGGGTGTTCCCGAGAACGGCCTCCTGCAAGCTATACGGCCAGCACAGGAACAATTCAGGCGTGTCATCAGAGTTACAGCCCCCGACTTCCAACCTTTTGAGAGGAGGCATGCGACGAAGAAGAAGATTCACAAGGCGAAGTTCCTTTCGAGTGAGGAAGGACACGAGAACTTTGCGATCATAGATGAAACTCTTGGCGATAAGTCTGATGACGACTATGCATCCAGTTTCCTATCCCAGAACGGGCGTCCAGGAATTACTCCCAATCCTGACGCCATTTATATTGATGAGGTTATGCAAAGAGCGGATGAGTATGTGTCTTTCTTCTTCACACCTCGTATACTTCATGTTCAACAACTTCCGATAGGGCCCGTACGCGCGAGCTTCCTGGGAGCCATCCCTTTGTTGTGCAAGAAACTTATATCAGGGCCATAGTAAAGAAATGGCATGCGCCAGCCCAAGCGCTCTGCCGCGTCGTTTACCATACACTCGGGGAATATATACGAGACCTTATCCAACAACATCTCGGAGCCTTTGGTCAAGGTCAGCTCGCTCAACGTGTCAGGTCAGTTATTTGTAACTTTTCATTCGGCTGCATCGTGTCTTACATGCATGTGATGCAGAGTTCTTCTTCAAGATCACCTCAACAAATGCATGGAACACGCCGAAGAACGTATCGACTGGCTTATGAAACTCGAAGACCGTCCCTTCTCCCTCAACACACACTACCTCGCTGACTATAAAGATAAATTTATTGAGCATTACAGGACTGCGAGGGAGAGGGACAGGAACCCCAAACTGTCTACTGCAATTGAAAAATACAACCGGGGTACGAGATCCTCGGTAGAGTCTCCAGGTATTGCGAAAGTTTTGGCGAGTCTTGTCGAGATGGGGATTTTGGGTGTTAAGCCTGAGGCGCTCACGAAGCTTATCGAGCCTGATGGGATGGAGCCAGCACTGCTTATCATGGCGGATGTACGCGCCTATTTCCAAGGCACGTTTTGATTTCAGTTGTGAATTTACGGACTTGCTGGCTGATCACCTTTCTACTTTGAACTCCAGTCGCTTACAAGCGCTTCACGGACAACATCCCTCTCGCTGTCGACTACGAGCTCATCTGGGGCATTGAACGAGATGTCCTGAAGGCACTCAACACCGGTCTTGGTATCAACAGTGACAATGGTGGTCGGATTTGTAAAGAGCTTGCACAGGAAAATGCGACTATTGCTGTGCGTAGGGAAGAGCTCTTGAAGAAGCTGGAAAGGATGCAATTGGCAGCAAAGCAGTTGCTTCAGATTGGATTTTAGCTTGAATACTTCATACATGAGATGGTGTTTTACGTTGTCTTTTCTGTTGTCCAACTCGACTGAATAAGAATTTGTCATCCAACTGTCGTGGCGCTGTAGCTGAGGTCATCATGCACAAAGCCTCGACTGCGCATGTACAGCGATAACCATCGAATACACCATGTTCACCTCTGAAGGTAGATGG
>JAGGAS010009509.1:0-15076 GCA_017657355.1 Termitomyces sp. K1Ac | reverse complement strand
CTCTATCCATAATACCACAACTCAAGGAAACATCGTCGCCGAGAGTGCCAACAAGGACTTCAGACGGAGAGACAAGAGACCTCGCGATCCTTCCCCTTCCGCTCCATCGCCCTCTGGCCCGGCTTCTTATTCACCTTCAAGTTCTAAAGTTTCTGTTTCGACTTCTCTTGACAGTATCCGGGCATTCTTCAACTTCAAAGGTCCGGAGCTAAAACGTGCAACCAGACATACGGACAGCACCAGCACTCGTACGCCTGGGGACTTCGACACTCACCTTCTGCAGGAGTATAGACTCATGCATGTTGTCAAGTTGAAGGAGATACCAGACGAATTCGCATCTGTTGCTCAAGCAGCTCTAGATGAATACTCTGGAGATCTCCCAGCTGATTCGGACGCGTTCGCCTCACCGAACAGACTCGCCGATTGGATTCATCCATACAAGGACAAAATTGAAAGAGAGAGTGACGTCGAGAGATTATACGGGATGACGGTCGCAAGGGGATGCTTGCCTGTTGCAGGTACCTTGGCATATGGCCATAGATCCTGGTCCGCAGGGTGTCTGCAGTGGAGTTTTCGTCCACCGAGTACAAAGAAGGAAGGTTCTGCTGCCAAGAATCAAGGAGTTGCAGATGGTTTCCTCAACATCTTCGAAGAAAAAGGCTCCTCTCTTACTCCTGATCAGCAATTGGTTTTCGACTGTTTTCCCGTGCTAGCAGTCTGGGAATTCAAGAACCTAAACTTTTGCACCAAAGAAGCCGGAATATCTACCATGAAAGGGGCCGTCAACGGATTCCTTCAAGGAACGTTTCCTTGGGCAACTTGTGAATTTGGTCCTTGGCAGTGTCTAGGCGAACATCCTCGTGATGCAGACACTTGGTCTCCTATGGGATGGGATGCGAAAAACCCTCCTTGTGCTTCATATCGGCAGGCCAGAGACTCCCTAGAACGAAATGCCTTGTTGAAAGAGCGGATCTTGGAAGCAAATCAGGCCAAAAAAAAGGAAACCAATACTGAAACTGAGGAATCAGACGACGAAGTCGATCCTGAAGTCCATTCAACGTCAGCTTCTATACCTCAATCACCGTCTAAGCAGACTCGTCCTTTGAAACAGGTGTCTAGATTCAAAGTGGCTTCAAGGGATCTTCTACAACAGGTATGCTGCCCATTGACATGGCTTATGCAGTCTAAACACCCGCTAGGCGTGGACAGAAGCAGTACGCCATGATGCCACTTTCATAATCATCCACACAGGCAACACAGAGATTTTTGGCATAAGAGATAGGCTCACGCAGACCCTCTACATCTCAGATATACTGGAGATTCAAGATTGCCAATATTACATGCAAATCCACACAGGGCTTATGATTGCCGCTGTTCGTGATGCCGAGGATCGTGCACGTTTATTGCAGTATCGATCTACACCAAAAACCTGGAATCCAACGAGAGACAGTGACAAGGCTCTCGACCTTAAACACAAGTCCATAGAGGTGAGCGATTGCTGTAGCATTTCCTTTCCAATTCTAGATATATACCTCAACTCGACGTAGGAGGCGCGCAAGATACTCTTGGAGCAGGTTCAACGGCGTCCATGGCTCAAAATACAACCAGCAGAGCGTTTACGTCACTTCCCTTTCACCAAAGACTTGTATCATCGCCAGACCAAGGATTTGTCAACATCGCGGGAGAGTTCTCTGGAGCCATCGAGCAGGTTCGAATCACAGGTTTCAGTCTCCTCACAAGAAGGTTCCCTAGCGCTAGAGTCAAGCCTTTCTCTTTCTCCGAGTCAAGCTTCTCAATCTTCCTTATCCGAAGTCCCAATTTGGACGTTCCTAGAGAACGAGACTCCTAGGGCTCGTCATTACGCTTTAATGGATCACGACATTGAGAAAACTCCTCTTGATCTTGATGCCATTTTTCAGCTCTATGTCAAGCACGAGCCATTCTATGGAACACGCATATGCCGTGGAACGCTCAAAATCCACGGGACACTCTTTCCTGCGAACTTCAGAGGCACTCAGCATCCTATCCTCGTTATAAAGAACGCATCAGAAATTCAAGAGATCGAGATGTTGAAGGACGAACATGACGTTCTTTCCAAGCTCCATGAGGGTGGTGGGGTCGAAGGGATTCCGCAGGTCTATGGCTTTTTCTATAATCAGAGCGAGCGAGAAGAAAGTCAGTCTTTTGCAGCTCTTGTCATGGAAGATAAGGGTTCGACACTAGGCAAATTCTTGGAGGAAGTCAAGATACGAGAAGAAAAACGTCGTAAAACAGGGAAAAGACGAAAGCAGAACGTGTTAGGTTATGTGATGTCGGACGCCCAAAAGTAAGTCTCTTTGTACGTAGACAGACGTCCACTGTACTGATGGTCATACCTGGACATAGGGCAGGATTCAAAGAGGTGCTCAGAAAAGTGCATGACGCTGGCTACGCACATGGTAATTTGAGCCCGAAGAGCCTTGCATTTAAAAATAAGGCTGTCTCAATCATTGGTTATGGGAAGGCTGTTCCGCTACCTTTGGAGCTGTCAGCGCGTGTCGAGGTGATTTCGAAAGAGCACGAAAGACTCGACGAGCTGCTCGAGACCTTAGTCCCATCCCATTATTTGCTATAATATGCCATGAAGATATGCATGTGTCTGTAAGTATGTCTTGAAGTATGACAGATACAGTTCCATCTCCTTCTGCTATATAGGGATAAGAATTAAGTTGTTGTTGATTAGTAGTCGGACGTGCTAAGTCTGACGGTAGAGATAGAATGGGCCATGCGCATAGTAACCCGAACTTCGAGCTCAAGGGTTAAGATACACGAATCCGATTCATTTACTACCAGTTGCCAACATCAGTATAGCAAGGAACAGGATCGACCTTCGAGACCACTTTTTTCATGATCAACGATCGTGACTGAAGCGCTGAGCTCAAAGCACTCGGGTCGCGCGTCATTGTTTGTTGATCTACATATCATCTGACCACATATGTGTTTTTGTCCAAACAATGACATTCCAACATCTTGCCACCCGACGCGCTCAGAACGTCCACTTTCACCCAATGCAGAAGCAGACCGAGTGTCTGGATCCTGCAGTAGAGGCTGTGTTGAATTTTAATCCTCCTGAAGACCCTAGAAATTTCTATGACTATCCAATACTCACGCCGCCCATCACATTCTACGACAGACACGTCGACGAACGTTTGTCCCTTCAGAAAGTGACTCTTGTTCCTTCCCTTGTAGGCAATCTTTCTCAAGGTGTCCATCGTGCTTTTGCGGATATCCAAAGTGACGACAACCTTCATTTACCCTCGGTGAACTCTCCTGATTTTCCGACTATGAAACCACAAAGAATAATCAATGATTATGGCCCCACAGCTGATGCTAGAGAGATAGCTCTTAGATATCAGCTTGAAACTTCATATCCTGCTTCGGTCATGGCGTCTACTCTCCTCCTTCACCCGAACTCCCCTACGTGGGCGGCGGTATTCCGTATCACGGAACATCACCTCGGAAGACGGCAATATTATACCGCTTTAAACGAAGATTACGCACCGCAGTTCTTGGAGCCTTATTCGAAAGAAACAAAAGATTCGACCTACGAAATTCCGAAGGAAGTGTGGGATGCGATGGACAAGAATACGCAGGAGGAAATCATCGAAGCCAGAAGGAGGTTTCGTTTTCTTGCTGTGTGGCAGATGTTCTATGTTCGACGTGAAGCTCGAAGGGCTCTCAAACGTATGAACATTGTCACTTTGTTGAACGCATTGCCCATACCTTCATTTCATACGCTGACATCGCCATGTGTACTGGCAGACCATGATTTACCTCTTTCTCCAGATGCAATCCGCACGGTATGGGGGGATTCTGTAGCAGACTTTGTTAGTCATGGTGATACGCTCCCTGCGGAGCTTGGCACTGTCTCCAATCCAGCGACAAAAGCTGTGGTCAGATACCCCCTTCGACGGAGCATTCGTGTCTCCATGAAACTCGGTGACAAGGAACAAGCTTATGAATCGAGAAAATCCGCCCTACACAAGAACGCGAAAACCGCGGCACCTACTTCACGCCTGATTGCACAGCGTATCTCACAGTGGTCAAATGTTACTATATCTACTGGCACAGATCCCATATCCACCGACGACGAAATGGCAACGTCCATCCTACAACATGTAATTTGATCACTGGGGTGTTTCCATTGCTCCCAACTCATTAATTCTTTCTCTAGGCATGGACACGGGCAGTTGAGAGGGATGCAACTTTCATTGTTTTGCATTGTGGAACCTATGAAAGAATCGCCTTTCGTCATCGTTCCAGTCGCACGCTCTTCATATCCGAGCTCATTGAAGTTGAAAAATGCTCTGATCCTGCGTACGGCGCAATTCACATTGGACTCTTCATGGCTATCATTGGTGATGTCCTTGATCGAACACGACAACTTATGGATGCAGAGGCTAAGGAGCAGGGTCAAAGGAGAAAACGCAAGACTGTCATTTCCCATGGATTTCGCAAGCGCTCTAAGACAAGGGCTGGTGTGGCCTTGGAAACTGCAAGGAAACTAGCTGAGGAGAGAATCTTCGAGGTATGCATTGTCAACAGATTTCTTGATCCATTGCTCAAGGAGTATTCAAGACTGTATGTACAGAGCTTACTCATCGTCCATTGGGTTTATTGCGGATTCAGCATAGTCACTACAATTCACCCGTTCCAGCTTCCTTCATCCGTTATGATCGATCGAAGAAGAAGATTGACAAATTGACTTATAGCCCTCAAGAATATTTTTGCATCACTCTCACATCTCCGCTCGGTAATGGGGGAACAGGTGATGCCCATGAAGGTGTCATCGATCTCTTGGGGCCTAGGGGAGATACTATCTCTCTACCGAACATTGTTGTTAAGTTTGCGTTCCGACCAGACGAACGACAGCGCTTACGCCACGAAAACAAAGTTTACGAGCATTTGAAATCATCCAGGGTAACAGGCATTCCTCATAATTTTGGTTTGTTCAAGGACGTCGAAAGCGACACGTTGGCACTGATAATGACCAAGGGAGGCACACCCCTTCCTCGCAGGAAGCCATACCCTGACCGAGATGTATATGACTCCTCGTTCACGGTGTCGAAATCAGAAAGGTGGGTCAGATAACTGAGTTCTGTTTCGTTCATAACAAAGGTCATCACCCAGGGCCGCTTTTATCAAGACCCTCGAATCGATTCACGCTGCGGGTGTTCGACATCGCGATATCCGCGGCGACAATCTCGTCATCAACGAAGATGGCGATGTTAACATTATCGATTTTGACCGCGCCAGCTTAAAATCAAGACAGGGAACGATGCGACGTGAAATGGAGCACTTAATCTCAGTATTGGATGGCGACGATGCCGCAGTTGGGCTTGAATTTGTTTCACGAGGCAGCTTTAGGGAATCTGAGGCACAGTCAGCAGAGAAACGAAGGGACTGGGAGAAGTCGGACGATGATTCCGATCGGCAGTCCACTGAAAAAAGGTATTGGCACTCAGATAGAGGGTCGGGAGACGATAGTGATTCTGAAGGAAATGGTTCCGATGGATCTCAGGAGACGGTCTCTCCGATTTCATGGTGGCCTGCTTAAGCACAGCCGCCAACATATTGACTTTGTAAATTCAGCCCTGTTGTGGCGTCTTCAGTTTGTGGCCCATTAGAACAATTATGTCTCCAAGTCTTTATGCCATGTACTGCAGGCCCATGGAAAGGTGTTGAAGATGCGGAACCAGCCAAGCTGAGTCTTGGCATCAACAGCTTGCAATTCCAAACGACATAATGTGTCCTTGACTTTTGTTCGCACTGGAGTTCATTGTGCGGTCGCAAGCACAACAACATTAGTTGTTATATCTGAATCAGTGAGGTTCTCATCAAACCTCATCAAACCATGTACATACGGAGTCGAGCGACTCCAAATGAGCTGATTGCTATGAGGGCAGAAATTATAGTTCTTTTACTTACAATAGCTGGATGAAGGCAATACATAATTTGCTGTTTCCGAGTCGGAGGAAATCCAACTTGTCTGGACTCCTAGTTCGCTTGACATTGTCAGGACTCAGTACTCAGTACTTGCTTCAAGGATCCGGAGGCCTGGCGGCGGTGTCCTTGACGCTTACAGAAAATTCGTGTAGGCTAGATCGACGTTTTCTGCTCACAAGTACTTATATGTATTACTGATTACTGACTGAACTGATCTTCGATTTGGTTTTGGTGTGGGTCGTGACAGAAGTTGAAATGAAATATGCAATTCAAGTTCTCGGCCGGATCAATAATCCGATCTGGGTTACTTACATTATTACAATTGGAAATTTCTAACTAACGGATTCCTCTTCAATAATGCAACCTCACGGATTCCCATTCAAGATCGAAGCACGTAGGAGGCCGGCCTTCGGCGGGCTTGTATCCTGTTATAAGCACTGTTCAAGTGACACTGGTTGCTAGGTGATCGTAACAATCTTGTCCCATTCTTACTTATGGGCCTACGGCGCATCGTTCTATACTTTTGAACAGGTGACTATCATATGGACCCACCTGGCAACATGTGCCTACAACTAGTACAAGGAAACACCATACTTAGGTATGTATCTCGTTTCTCGAAGTTAGTCCCACTGACAACCCATTGGTTCAAATGTCTGAATACTCTTGTCTTCTTTGCCTTTAAGGGCTTGGTAAAACGATGGCTATTTGTCCCGAGTCACGCAAGTATCGCGATATACTGACTGCGTCAAAACATCTGTTCCGGCCTGCAACCGATAACAACCGGCATCCAACGGTTTACATAGAAGGAACATCGTAGCCCTTGTTTCTTAACAGCTGTTACCACAGCATCTGACACACCATATTGGGTGACTTACAATACTTGCCTATTGTGGCTTTGAAAAATGTTATAAAAAGTAAGTAGGAAGTAAGTGTTCTTTCGAATCAAAGATAACTCCCTCAGACTCCAAATGACTCCCGAAGGCAAGAAATCGGAAAACATCCCTAGCACTCAGACTGGACTGAAACGTGCAGCTTCTGCCCCGTCATCTCCTCCTCCTCCATCTAGACTTAGGCTTGATCTTGAGATAAATCATCCCACTCATGTACTTCCAGTTTCTAATGTGCCCCCTTCCACTTCACTACTTCAGCTACCCTCGATGACTGACACTGGTTCTGCGGCTGTTCTTGAGGATATAAAGAACTTTTTCATATCTAAAACTCCAAAGCTGGAAGCTGGACAAGGTCATACACCCAGTGTTGGTACTCGTCGTCAAGGTGTTCAAGACGAGCACTTAGGACTGGAGTATAGGCTCAAACATGTTGTAAAGCTGGGCACTATACCTCAAGATCTGGAATCTGTTGCTCAAGCAGCTCTGGATGAGTATCCTGATGAACTCCCACCCGTGAGCGGCGATGCAGCTCCAAACTTTCCCTCACCAGAGAGCCTTGCTGAATGGAAAAGGGTGACCGATAACATAAGGTCTACAATTCAGAGAGAAGCTGATATCGAGAATCTCTATGGGTTGTTGGTTGCAAAAGGATGTTTGACTGTAGCAGAAACTTTGGTGTATTCTAGGAAATCCTGGTCTCCTGGTTGTTTGCGATGGACTTTCCGCCCTATGGACCAGAAAAAGTCTGATGGGAGGGGAAAAGCTGTCCCAGATGGCCTTCTCAGTATCTCTGATATTCGAAAGGAAGGTCACTCTTTATCGGAACTGCAACAAGATGTTTTCAACTGTTTTCCTGTGCTGGCTGTGTGGGAGTTCAAGAATTTGAATTTCTGCACCCAAGCAAAAGGAATAAAGACTATGGAGGGGGCTGTTGATTCGTTCTTAGGAGGGTTGTTTCCCTGGGCCGAGTGCGAATTCAAAGGCCAGTGTGTTGCGAGACACCCGCAATCTGCCAAGACTCCGGCTGTCATGGGTTGGGACGCACATCACCATCCATGTGCTTCTTATTCGCAAGCGAGGAGGTCACCACAGCGTCGTGCTTTGTTAAAAGAACGAATCATGGAGGCACAGAGTGTAGCCATGGATCGGCACGAGTCAAACTCGGACGAGACCACTGGTGTTCATAGCAGAGAGGAAACAATTATTCAGATCTTGGCTTTTGATGAGGAACTGGCTGCTGAAGAGAAGTTGGCTGTCAATGACCAACCCATTGTACAGTTTCAAAGTACCCATCTGAAGCCCATTGTGAAATTTGAAAAGAGTTCCAGGGATCTCCTACAGCAGGTACGTCAACCAAAGTTGCTCACTGGACATTTGATCATTGAATCAGATGAGACCAGGTGTGGACAGAAGCAGTCAAGTATGATGCCACCTTCATGGTTGTCCATACGGGCAACACAGAATTCATCGGGATAAGGGATAGGCTCTGCCAAACTCTTTATATATCGGAGATCATCAATATTCAAGAGTGCAAACGTTATATGCAAATCCACACGGGACTTATAATTGCGGCTGTCCGCGATGCGGAAAATCGTGCGCAGTTGTTGAAGGAACGACCAAGGCCAAAGACTTGGCTTAAGGTGACATCTCCAATCGATGATAAGATGGCTTTGGACCTCAGGAGAAAGAGCCCGGAGGTGAGGGAATTCAATCTTTGCATTCTTATAAATACTTAATCAAGACAGGCAGCCAGAACAATGCTTTTAAAGGAGGCACGGAGCCGCTTATGGCTCAAATTTCGGCTCAACGAAGACTTAGATTATGTTCCATTCACGAAAGACTTATATTATCGAGTGGAAGAGAAATCCTTGGACACACTCCTACCTTACTCAAGAGAGTCTTCTCCGGAGATATCTTCATCTCAGGATCTAGAGTCGCAAGGAAACTATGTCGTGCCAGTCACTCAAGGCAAGAATATCATGTCGATTTGGAGGGCTCCGAGCGAGGACCAAATTCGCAATTATTCTCTCCAGAATGATCTAACAATTCCCCTCGACTTCAGCACCTTCTTTCAACTCGACGTGGACCGGAAGCCACTCCATGGGCAACGTATTTGCCGCGGGACGCTCAAAATTCACGGGACGCTCTTTGCCCGCAGTTTCAAAGCTATCCATCATCCGGTTCTTGTCATCAAGAATGCAACAGGAGTCCAGGAAATCAAACGGATGAGGAATGAATTCCTTGTTCTTACCACACTAAAAAAGGCAAACCTCCCCGGTGTTCCAGAAGTCTACGGACTTTTCCATCATCCAGATCAGGAACCGGAGAATGCTTTCACTGCTCTTGTGATGGAGGATATGGGTATATCGCTCAGCAAAATTTTGAACAGAGTCAAAGCGATTACACGTCGAAACCAAGAGGAACACGACAATACACAAGATGTCTGCGTCGCAACAAGAGATCAAAGGCAAGTGCTTCGATCAAAGATCAAGATATGACGTGAATCTTTGTACATACAGGGTCCAATTCCGTTCCATTTTAGACACCTTGCATGCCGCTGGTTATGCACACGGGAACTTGTCGAGAAAGAGCCTTGTGTTTAGGCGCGGGGTAGAGAAGGAATCGACAGATGTCTCAATCATCGGATTCAAGTACGCTGTGCCCTTGGATGGCTTGACACGGGAGGAAGTAATTTCGATGGAGAAGCGACAACTGGAACATTTACTGACAACAAGCAGAATTCCGTTGCGATATCACGACGTACGTCTTGCTGCTGCCATGCGAACTAAGGTTTCTCTTGCATAGACTTTATAATCTATCTCAGAAGTTGCTGCCAATACTATTGATTTGGTTGAAGATCATGCGGGTTTCATCAGTTGTATTGCCTTAATTTGGTTGGGGCACGGTTGTTAGAAGATTCCTCGAAGGATGTAATCAATCATCGGTACACAGAATGTGATACTAGCAGGAATCACAGGTCGAGCCACCGGTATGCGGCGATCAATAAGCTTCTCAAGAATCGGAGAGAATTGAACATCAGCTGGAATGCAATCTAGGTCGTTGATCTTCGACAGTGCCAGTGACCAATCATGATGAGCACAGTACGCAGACTCGGAATGGGCTAGAGCTGGCTAGCCGCTAGGGATGAAATCGCGCATGATTTGATATTTACAGAGATTCCGAAAGCAAGATTTACTACATTGGTAAACAGTTGAGAGAATCCCATTATAGAATCCGATGTGGATAAGTCGGCAGTCAGAAGGAGACAGTGTCACAACCATCATTATGATCGTAAACTTGACACTGAACTGCGTCACGCGTGCCACGGTCATGTGTTCGTTTTGAACCGTAACGCCATAACGGTTTCAACATATCCGCTGATGCAAGTAATGCACACTGCTTGTTTGTCATTAGGCTGATCCAAATTGCCTTAGGTGCTACTCGAGAGCTGTCAATGAAGGACGGATGCACGAATACGGTTTTCAAAGATCTCCTTGATTTCAACCCCCTGGACTACTCTGTGGATTATTCTGGCTATCCTAAGCTTACTTGCCCTCTTACATTTTACGACAAGCACGTTGACAAACGTCTGTCACTTAAAAAAGTGACTCTAGCTTCTTCCTTTACGAGCGACCTCTCTCAAGCTGTGCATCATGCTTGTACATCTATCGCAAACGATGACCGTTCACATCTACCTTCTGTCACAGCTGCAAACTTTCCGACTATGAAGCCGAGAATGATAACCGATGACTACGGACCAGGAGCGTATACCAAAAGAATAGCTCTCAAATACCAACTTGAAACGTCGTTTCCCGCTTCAATAATGGCATCTATGCTATTCCTTCACCCCAACTCTCCTGTGTGGACCGAGGTCTTCCGCGTCGCGGAGCACCTCGCCTTAAGGCGGTATAGCTATCCAGCTTTAAACGAAGATTATGCCCCACATTTTCTAAAGCCATATGCACATGGTGCTGACCCTTCTGCCTCGATGATACCGAAAGAAGCGTGGGATGCTATGGAGGGAAGTACGCAGGAGGAAATCATCCAAGCTAGGCAAAAATTCCCTTTTCTTGCGGTGTGGCAGATATTCTATATTCGCCGCGAAGCTCGAAGGGCGCTGAAGCGTATGGACACTCTAACCCTGAAGGAGACTATGCCTATACCTTCATTTCATACACATCCATCACCTTGTGCAACCCTCGATCAAGATTTGCGACCTTCACCGGATGCAGTCAATACGGCATGGGGAGCTTCTGTGGCATCTTTCGTCAATGCCAGTCCTACATCTACGACAGAGTTTGTGGTCAACCCCATACAACAAAACATCATCAGGCCTCCTCCCCGAAGGAGCACTCGTTTATCAACCAGCAGACGAACAAACCTTGGGTCAAAGAAGCCTGTGAAAGACTCAAAACCAGCATTACCCAAGGCCAGCTCACGTCTGTCTACACAGCAGATGTTTCAATGGAAAGATGTTGCTATCCCTTCTCGCACGAGCTCAACTTATACTGATGAAGAAATGGCAACATTCATCCTGCAGCATGTAATCTGTTTAATTTGAACCATTACCTCCAGCTCATGACTATTCTCTAGGCATGGGCCCGTGCAGTTGAGAGGGACTCGACTTTCATCGTCCTACACTGTGGTAACTACGAGAGAATTGGCTTTCGCCATCGGGCCAGCCGTACGCTCTTCATATCTGATCTTATCAAAGTCGGAGAGTGTTCTGATCCTGCATACGGGGCAATTCACATTGGATTGTATATTTCCATTCTCAAAGACGTTCTAGATCGAACACGTCAACTCATGGATGCAGAGGCCAAAGAGCAACCTAGAAAGAGAAAACGTAAGACTACGACTTCACCTCAAACACAGAAGCGACCCAAGACGAGGGCTGGTGTTGTTTTGAAGCAAGCACGAAAGCTTGCTGAGAAAGAACATTTCAAGGTGTGTATTGTTATAAAAGTCGATAATACATGTTTGAAATGCATTCAAAAGGCTGTATATAGTGAGGCTGCCCGTCGTCCACTGGCGTTGTTACAGATTCAACATAGTCATTACAACTCAACCGTCCCAGCTTCCTTCGTCCGTTTTGATCGATCAAAAAAGAAGACCGACAAATTGTCTTACAAGCCTCACGAGTATTTTTGCATTACTCTCACATCTCCACTCGGCTTTGGTGCAACAGGTGACGTTCCGAACGAAGGCATCATTGACCTCATGGGATCTGCTGGAGATACTTTGTCACTTTCGAACATTGTTGTTAAATTCGCATTCTGACCAGACGAACGACAGCGCCTGCACCACGAGTTCAGGGTCTACGAACATCTTGAGTCCTCTGGGGTTCAAGGCGTCCCTCATCTCTTCGGCTTGTTCAAGGACGTGGAAAGCAGTACTCTGGCGCTTGTCATCACCAAGGGAGGGACATGCCTTCCCGACAGGAAATCTCGTCCTGAATCTGACGTGTATGACCCATCCTTTACTGTGTCAGAGTCTGAACGGTGCGTCAAGTAGCTGATTTCCGTGTTATCTCGAAAACGGATTGAAATCCCACAGGGCAGCTTTTATCAAGACCCTCGAATCGATTCATGCTGCAGGAGTCCGACATCGTGATATTCGTGGCGAAAATCTCGTCATCGACGACGATGGTGATGTTAACATCATTGATTTTGACCGTGCCACTTTGGAATCGCGAGAGGAAACGATGCAGCGTGAAATGGAGCACTTGATTTCAGTGTTGGATGGCGATTATGCTGCTGTTGGACTTGAATTCGTCTCTCGAGGCACCTTCAGAGAATCCGGCGTTTCGTCAGCTGAGGAGCAAAGCGAGTGGGAGGAATCAGAGGATGACTCCGAAAAGGGACACATCGAGAAACGGGGCCTGGACGATTTATGGAATTCCGCGCTCTCAGACGAAGAGGTTGAGGTGGATTGGGATTCCGGAGAAAATGACTCCGACACTTCTCAAGCGACAGTCAAACCAACTGCTTCATGACCTTGCCACTGTAAACACTGGAAGATCATTTATAAATGGAGGAGATCGTGGAAGTATGATTGCGTTGTGGCGTCCGATCATTTATCATATCAATAATGGATTTATCGCTATCTATCGACTAAAGCAATAGTATCGACAAGATCTCTGATTTGCATATTTTCATACGTCTAGAGTCTTCAACATTTGATAAATAGGGAGTTGTCCAAACTGGGGGGACTCCAATGTTGTTTGGCCTTTAATCTCGAAGCCCATCCTTTTGTAAATCAAAAGCTATGCACAGGGTGAGTAATTATCACAAAGCTGTGAGTCTTTGTCTTGTCACGCACGTCCACTTCCGTCGTTGTCTCTAGGACGACAGACACCCCGTCTGCTTTCGCCTATCCAGGGAGAAAAATTCTAAATGAGTGGCAGAGTCCACGAAATTGACAAAGCGCTACCCTTTCTTCGCCCACTTTCTCCATCGCCTTGCCCACTCCTTTGCGTTGGTGCTCTGGAACAACACCGAGTAGGAGAAGATGCCACTGGGCTTCCTTAAATCCCGGACCCAGCGAGTCATTGGCTAGACGCACGACTCGGGGCACGAACTTCTGAGATTAGTATTGACCCCGACGCATAACAAAGAGCAGAGTGATTACATGTTCAGACCACCATTTCTTTAGCTCTTCGGGGCACTTGGAGAAAAAGATCTTCGAGGCCAATTCGCGTTGCTCTTCTCTGAATGAGAACATTGCAGGTGAGATATCAATAAATACTAAAGGCGACCATCATTTCGAACTTACGTCGCTCCGTAGGATTGTCCTGGCCCATACCAAACGGCGACACCGATAATGTCGTTGATTTCGGGCCCAAGCGTAGCGACGTGGACTTCGCCACCCCATAAACCTCGGCGCACACTAGATTCAAGATTGGCGCGGACCAGTGATCGATCACCTCCCACCATGAAGTCGGTGAACAGATCATCTTTCCACTGCATGAGCAATAGAGTAGGAAGAGCCTGGATGATAGGCTAGACCTTCGCTGAAGGCTGCTTGGAGCACGTCTAAGATTCGTTCGACCTCGGCGTCTGTTGACCCGTGAACATCGGAGATAGTATGATTAAGTAGGTTGAATAGATTCACCAGATGGGTTCGCCAGTCGTCGTACAGTAACGGGTAGAGTGTTTGCCATGGCAAGGGGATGAATTCGTATGTTGTCAAGCCGTCAGATGAGAAAATCAGACCCGGGAGTCCGGGGCCCGAACAGCAATGGGTGGGACAGTGAGATAAGATATCTACATATTACTACGTGCTGAACCTCAAGTGGCACGCGGCCAGTTCAGAACTCGACTGCTCGCTCATATGGGAGGATAAGTTATTTGACATGAATCCCTAGATAATTTTGGTCAGAATAGCAAAGAATTCGGAGCAACTTGCCTCCAGAACAAGCCAGAAGAGGGTGATGAAGAACTTGTCATGCTGCAGCATGACCGTGACCGTGGAGACGGAGACCTACCATACATGGTAAGTTCCTTATCCATGACATGTGAGGCACCCTGGCCATCTTTCAACTCAAGCGCATCACTGAAATAAAATATACGCCTCTAGGACGATACTCAACTTGAAGTTTTGGTTGCTGAGACCAACAGCGAGTATGATGGTATTGATTGGGGTGGTGAGAAAGTGCCCCAAGGAGGTATGTCTTCTGGCTTCTGTCTATGCCCTTTACATTACAAGATACGTTTTGTAGGTAGTGGACAAAGTTGGTGAGCTTGAGATGGACGGAAGACTGTCACAAGGTTCTCTGTAGACTGTGGTGGGATACCGTGACAGTTTGGGCGGTCTCATCGTCCTATCACTGCCTCTCGGACGATAATCAAACCAACTTCGTGACTATGCTAGTTATCTTTCAATTTGACTAGAGGAGAGGAGTCCTCGTCATCGAAGAGATCGTGGATATATCCGTATCGTAACGTTGTGGCGTCCGGCCCTATTTGTAGTAAAGTATGTATTGAAACAATATCGACAAGATATGTTGCAGCATTTGATATTGCGCATTTTCATACGTTTAGAGTCTTCAGCATTTGATACATAGAGGCTTGTCCGAACTGGGGGGACTCCAATGTTGTTTGGCCTTTAATCTCAAATCCCATCCTTTTGTAGATCAAAAGCTATGAACACGGTGTGAGTATCACTAAGCTGTGAGATTTTCGTCTTGTCACGCACGTCCA
>JAGGAS010009508.1:0-15179 GCA_017657355.1 Termitomyces sp. K1Ac | reverse complement strand
GTGCGCAAGGCCCCTGTATATGCGTCGAAGTAGGTCTCAGGCTGGTGTGTGTGGCGGCGTCTGCACAGAAATGCGTCTGTCTGCAGAAGAACCAGGTTCACAAGGAATCATCAGAAACAGTAAAGGAGACTCGTCGCACGCCTAGGCTATTACTGATTGATACGCAGGTCTCAATTTCCCATCCATATGGCGGGCCGCAGATGTCAACAATTTCCCTGTCCATCCACCAAATCTAAATGCGCATGAGAGCCTATCGACCGAGAAAATACAAGTAACAAGTAACAACGTGATCAATTCAAAGGTTGGGCAGACCATTAGTCGGCCGTCGAGGAACGCTTGAGGTTATTTAAATTGCCAGCGGTGTCCTGACAAATCTTCCTCTTCCTCTTCGGCTAAGCGCCGCTTCTTTGCAATCCTTCTCTCTTGCCTCACGGTAAGACGGATTGAATATCTCGACAATAACTGTAAAAACAACGCGTCATGGCACTAGTAAGCACTCCTGCCACTAGGGTTTGTGACGGCCCTACCTTACTAAGCTCAGTAGAAGGTGCAAGCCCCGGAAAATCTTTCGTAGCATAAACTTTGAATGGGCCCCCGTACACCTCTGTCTGAGCAGTAGATTTCATCCCTGGGACAGCCAGCGACGATATATCAAAAATTCGATAGCGAAGGACGAAAGTCCCTTCTCGCTGCAAGGCCAGATCCTGTGCAGCTGGTATAAGTAATCCCGCGAATGCATTAAGTAGAGAAAGTATTCATCCTTGAAAGACAAACATGATTGCTTTCCCACCCTGATAGTCAACAAGGAGTGGTTCGGCAACCTTTTCACCAAATATTGCTTCGGTTACCTTCGATGACTCCGTTATAGGGTAGCCATCCACATAATGGGTGATCTCCTCCCCAATCGTACGAGAGGACTTGGGGGGTATCATCTGTGATGGTTCGACCCAGTGGGACCCACTGCTCGAGGATGGCTTGACGCCCTGGTCGGAATTATCAGTTAATGTATTCTCCCAAACCCTTTCGGGTACTGGGAATAAATCCACCGCGCAAACGAGACCCATGGTTTCTACATCACTAGTACACGATTACTCCTTGATCGATATAAGATAATGTGCAAAAGACGTGCTTGTAATCGGTGACTTCTGTTTCGATCTGTTCTGGGGTGCCAAAGTTCGAAATACGAAACAAACGAAGAATAACGACAGGCGGGGGATCGAGTGGGCGCCGATCCACCTTTGCGAATCTTTGCTACGTGTCAGATTACTCTAACGAGGGGTGAAGTAACTTACTTTCGGCCGACGTCTGCCTTTTGCAGTTCTTGCAGAACGACACGAACTGGTTGGTTTGCAAATCGGCCGCAATGGAAGAAGATAATCTCGCCACTAATGAATTCCACTGGGCGAACACGTATCGTCGTCAGAGAGTCTTCATTGGTGGCGTGAACTAGCATGTCTTGACGAGACACGAGAAATGGCACAAAAGTAAGGGTATTTCTGAGCGGAATATGGTATCGAATCAACGTAGCGCTTGGTCATTGTGGAAAGTATTATAATTGGAGGTGGTTTGCCATATTCATTCAGGCGACGATCCATGGAGTCCTTACCTATATTGTTGTTGCGACGATCATGCGAACATGCATACATGTGATGGAAGGAGAATACGAACTTGCGAAGGGACGGATTTTTAAACTCGGGAAATTAAAACATCGTACAATCCCCGTCGTATTCATTCCCGCCCGTAAATTTAGCTCCAACTTCAATTTCAAAGCATCTATACACTATAACGAGTAACTCAAATAGAAGCCCATGGTACTGTAAATGTAGATATCATGCCTCATCAAAATGCATTTATTTCTATCGTCATGCCATCTGATATATCGATTTCACGGCCGTTTAAAATGCTTCTGCGAGAAGAGCTGCAATGAGGCAGGTCATGCGATACTGGGTGCAGTAATGATGGGAGAAACCACGACACAAAAATGTTCCGGAGTGTATCGACGACCGCAATGAGCTAGATGGTCTCAGCCCATCTATTGATAGTGAGCAAAAATGATAGAGAAGTTATGTAGGCTGGTGAACCGTGAACGCGAGTTCGGGGGCGTGTACCGGAACGTCTTTAAGCAACGGTGTGTGTCTTCAGTCAGGTACATATGTACCCAACAATTGGGCTCAGCTGTTTCATACTTGGACCACCGGCGATAGCAGTGAATGTTCGAACGCACATGCTCAGCAGCCATCAGAACGAGTCGAGGTTGGGGTCCACATGATGAGAATTCAATGTGATTCCAATATGATTGGATTCAAAGAAATGCGGTTACCTGAGTACCTCAGAGGCCGAACATAATTCAGACGACATAGCCTTTTGAAGATATCCAAAACTCGAAGACTGAGCGTATATCGCCGAAGGCACAGACGTAGTGGCACAGAAAACGTAGTGGCTTTCGGTCATCCATGAGAATGACGTATTTTCTCGACCTGCCGACCGCTGAGTAACAAATTCAAAAGCCAGCGATGGTGATGATGATGTGAGAAGCGAACAACCATTTCGGAGTTATGATTTGTCTATACTCCGCAATCAAGAAGTCCATACATCATGATGGGAGAAAACTCTAATTCATAGCCATGATTTTCCTCAAGCACGTAAGTACACAGGTATCAATATGTTTGTATGTGAGGGGCTCACCTACGGGATGGAGAGCTTCCCGTATTTTACTACAAATCGCAATGTTAGTACATACCTATCCAGCGGCCTTGCAACCAGAAGCGCAGGCGCGTGACCCTGATTGGAGGTGAAATTCAACCCCACAATTCGGACAAAAGCATTCAATCTAAACACGTCCAAATTCATGCTCGCTGACAGATCATCTGCATTTTGTGTACTGTATGTACTTAACCGGAAATATGTTTGTATGTGAGGGGCTCACCTACGGGATGGAGAGCTTCCCGTATTTTACTACAAATCGCAATGTCAGTACATACCTATTCAGCGGCCTTGCAACCAGAAGCGCAGGCGTGACCCTAATTGGGGGTGAGCTTTCCACAATCCGGACAAAAGCCTTCAGTCTAAACACGCCCAAATTCATGCTCGCTGACAAATCATCTGCATTTTAGGTAGTTATCCACTTTCCGCCTCAAACTTTAAAAATATAAATGGAAAGAGGCGGACGTTGTACACAAACCACAACACTTCGATGGCGAAGGTGTCAATACTTAATTAGAGCTCGATTGATACAGAAGACTTGGATTAATTTTAGGTCGGTATCTATGTATACAGTGGGAAGCAAGCTCCTCAATGTAGGGAAGCAACTGTCACAGTCACGGTGGTCCCATCACGTTGCCAGATATGTCACGGCAAACGGAAGACTGAAGAAATTGTGATATTGAAAAATTAAAAAATTAAAATTAAAAAAAGCTCAAAAAAAGCTTAAAAATTTGGTCACGGTTGCTTAATCTGGTCCGGTCATGCTTCACTGAGGCTTGGTCGCGTTGCTCCGCACAACTCAACTTGTCACGGTCCCCAACCGGTTGCCTCCCAACATTCCAATACAGTAGGTATCTATACTGGGAAGCAAGCTCCCGGGTAAATCTATTTGTGAATCCCATCAACCCCGTGAACCCTATCAACCCATGTCACACTGGGTGACATCGAGCAGACGGTATAGCAGACCAGTTGTGGGCTAACTAGTATTTTATATCGTTGTTTAAAAGCAGAAATTCTATAGCCGCAAGCTCCCCAATGAACGTAAAGTTCTATCAAGTTCGATCAAGTTCAATTATGTAAGTTCTCAAAAATAAAGCGTTTGGATAGGATAGATTACCAGCGCACGAACAGCCGGTGGCCATACAATATATATACAACATAGATCGCGTACCAGGTATCGGTGTACATATCCACTTTTTCCAGTTATGACCTTGCCTTGGGACACGCCTTCTAAAATTACCACTTCACTTCAAATTTTGAAAGCCAGTAAGGTGGCAATCTATATACACGCCTCAACGTGATGGGGTAATAAAGATACGAATACCATAATAGTGAGTAGTAGCGTATTGCAACATGGCAGTTCGATGCCAGTTGGAGTGTGGTCCATCCATCCAAGTCTATGCTTTCTATTTCAAGAAGGGAGGAGTAAGTCTTTGACCAACTCATATGTGAAGAACGATGTCGCAATACTGGGAGCAACCTTGACTGCAAAAAACACCACACTTAGCACACGCTTTTTCCGACTAGAGAACATTCGTCACTCACGCAAATTCGGCCACAAGCCACGGTACAACCCCACAGTGCCCTCCTCTTTGATAATACTCTTTAGAGCATCCAAAGCGCCGTCATATTTCACCGAACCTCCTCTCATTCCGGTCACCTGCATCTTCCTTCTCAAAACATCGAACGGGTATGTCAACGTCTGCGAGATCGTCCCCGCGAGCGCACCACAAGCCAACTTCCTCCACACCGAACTCTTCCCCGGTGGTGTGATGATCCCGCGCAAAAACTCGTAGGCTGCGAAATTGATGCCGACGTAAGGTGCAACGCCTGCAGATGTCGTCACGAGGCCGCGGTAGAGCCCCCGGATCCCACCTTCTTCTCGCATGATCTTGAGAGTCATACCTTTGATGGTCAAATCCGCTCTAGTGTAACCTGATGCAGCAGCTGTGGAGAGAGTTTGTATAGAAGACGTGGTATGCAAGGCAGCGGCAGTGACATGTTTTGGTACAGAGGATGTAGATGACTTATACAAAAGATTGGTAGGGTTGACAGATGCCGATGCCGATGAAGATGAAGACGCTGTGATAGAAGCTGAAGCAAGGGCGACAGACGCTGTCGCTATTGACAATCTGGATCGTACAAGATCCAGGGGATATGTTGCACCTGATGAAGTAGCACGATGAATGTCAAGGGTGGCGGTATTCGTTATTTTTACGTACAAACTGACGTTATACCTGCAAGAGCGCCACTTGCGAGTCTCTTGGGAGTGTCAAGCTCTTTTGAACCATGACTAGTAAAAAACTTCGAAGTATTCATAATGACGTCAGTGATCCTTGAGGAAGAAAAAAAAACGACACTGCTCACTTTCTTGAGTTGTTCATAAGTGGTGAATTGTACAGCACTGGCATCAAATGGAGACATTCACCGTCACAACCTTGCACACACAACTAACAAGGCGAACGTGGAACTCACCTGTAGGGCACGATCCTCAAACAGTTGATCCCGTTTCCGCGCATAAACCCTTTGAAGCCTTCTTCCTTCCACATCCGCATGAGGCTCTTCCAGACACCCTTATATTGCCCGTCTGATGTGCGTGGCTGAACCTGCCTGTAACACAAAAACGCATCAGATTATTGACGAAGTCGAAGGACAAAGTATAGCCTGACTGAATGATCTTCAGACGTTCAAGTGGGCTCACTACGGTACGTGAGGCAGCACCCGCACACCCTCCAGCTGGAAAATGGTAACATTAATCGTCAGTTTACAAGATCATCCGAGGGACCTAGGTACCGATAAAGAAGGACACGATTTCGGGTGTGAGGAATAAGCTCATGGATGGCTCTTTAGGCTGTTGCATGACTTCCTCCGAGGGTAGCGAACGTGAACTTGAGCTCGAAGTTGGTTGAGAATGTGGTTCGGGGGTAGTAGTGTTGGTGCCAGTGGTCATGACACGGATCAAAGTAAAGAGAGCGCACTGCGCATAAAATAGCCAAAGGCGGGTTTCTCTAGGATGTATAGATGGATTCGGGTATACTTCTTGCCAATGTGGTTAGAACAAGACAAGAGAGAAAACCGAAAGTAGTTGGCAACACTCGGCATAAATTGCTTGGCCACGTGACTGAACGGGCACACTGCACAAGGCAGGCTATGTAACCACGGACTACTTCTCGAGTGGCACCTTGAACGTGGTTCCTTCTTCGACTTTATTTACATAACATACATATATCGCTGAGTTCGTAGCACGTAGGTCTCTCTTGTATGACTCAAATCTTGCCTTCTTTGTTCAACTTTGCCAGAGCAGCTTCCGCCACTCGAAAGCTTGCCATTCCAGTTGGAATGCCGCAATAAACAGCAGTCTGCAGCAGCGTCTCTCTGATCTCTATCATGGATGCACCGTTGGTCACCGCACCACTGAAGCTGTGTATCAGGCTGTGTCGCCGATCCACATCATACCACCATTGACGTACCGAATGTGAGCGGCAAGCTGTTGGGGCAATGATCAACGGACACTCATAGCCAGCTAAGCAGATTTAGATAGATGTACCTCTGCTTCTTTTCCTTGCGATGCGAGTAAAGCAATGTTGATCAAGCTACGCTGCTTCAATTCGAGTCCAGGGCGTGTCCAAATCGTCCCCCACGCTCCCTTCAAAAAGTCAGTGTGAGTACGTACAACAAACTCTCAGTCAAGCAACCTCTGTCGCAAGCTTGATCTCATAAGCAGATCTTTTTCAGAACATATTAACAAGCTTGTCGTACCTCTTGCATTGGCTTCATAAATTCGGATGTTCCCTACCCAGACGACTTGTCATCAGCCATGAAAACATTGCTTGACCAGAAGGGTTGACAACCTTCGCAAGCTGGATATCAACGTATTCATTACCCTAAAGCAAATGAGCTTCTTCGATATCTTTACTCTCTGCGGACAAGTGGCAGAACATACCATGACCTTCTTTCGCATAATCATTCCAGCATTGTAAAACTCTTGGTGCGCCTCTGTGCTTGGCTGATTCGATAAACTTGCCATTGTTGTGATTACTGTAGATGTGAACCAAAGGTGTATCTTCTCCAAAAATCGATTTGCCCACCTGTTTTCATGTGTAGTCCGGCCCGAGTATACCCACCAGGTGGGAAGTGTTGAACCCACACAACGAGGTATGTTCTGTCAAATGACGATGTATTGAGGTGCTCAAGGGTGCTCACGACCCCTATCTGGTCTATTAGCGTGGCATCCTGGCTCAACAATAAGTTCGCCTTATTACTCACGTTGAGCGAATATTCTCTTCCTCTGTCTCTCAACGATGTCGTATGCTATGCCTAAGAATTTTGGTTGGGTCGGATTGGGTGCCATGGGATATCCAATGGCAATCCAATTGTGTCGAAAGTTACCTGCCTCCTCACAATTATACATCTTTGATATAGACAACAACGTCTTGAGTCGATTCATGCAAGAAATGTCTGGAGAATGGCCAGTGAGAGTCGTAGGAAGTGCGAAAGAAGTTGCAGAGAAATCAGTAAGTAGTAGTTCACGAATGTTCACTTGTAAAAGCAAGGCTTGTCAGACACGCTCAAAATCTAACTTGAATAAAGGACTTCGTCATTTCTATAGTCCCAGAGGGTCAGCATAGTGCGCTAAGCGAATCAACTTTTACATCATTGACCGGTAGCCTATCTTAGGCTCGCATGTTCGGGAAGTCTACTTGAATCCCAAAGTTGGGCTCCTTGCAATCCATGACACATCAGGTAAAATTTTCGTGGACTGGTGAGGTGATCATAACATAGGGAATCTCCACCTGATCCATTCCCAAAGTTCGACAATAGATCCTACGACGTCCCTAGGCATCGGCAAAGCCGTGTTTTCATCCGCATTTCTCAATGACATCCCACCCAAATTCTATGATGCGCCGGTTTCCGGCGGTACCGCTGGTGCATCTAAAGCGAGCCTCACCTTCATGGTTGGTGCTGCTTCTACAGATGCAAACTTCCCCCTCCTTAAAGAGATCTTCTCGTTCATGGGCACGTCGATCTACGCCTTAGGCGGACCCAGCCTCGGCCTTGCTGCGAAATTGAGCAACAACTACCTCTCCGGAATGATTGCACTTGCAACGGCGGAAGCTATGAACTTGGGAATACGCCTCGGTCTCGATCCGAAGGTATTAAGCGACTGCATCGCAACTAGCTCTGGCGCAAGCTGGGTTAATGCCACGATGAATCCGGTGCCGGGAGTATGTCCTGATGCTGTGACAAGTAAGGGATATGAGGGAGGATTTAAGGTAGGCTGAATCTTTGAGAATTCGGCGGATCACTGGAATTGTGATGAAAGGTGCAGCTTATGAAGAAAGACATTACGCTCGCAATGGAAGCAGCGCGACAAGTCGATGCGAAGCTCGTATTGGGTGAAGCAGGTTTGTCTGCGTATTCTGCAGCTGCAGATGATCCTAGGTGCCGGGACAAGGATTCTCGAGTGGTTTACCGATGGTAAGACCTGAGGTTCAATCATTCCGTCGCCAATCATTACTAATGTGACCGCGACACATCGTAGGCTAGGTGGCATAGAACCGATACATAATAAACAAGTGAGGCTGAACTCATTTATCATCGGATGAAAATGAAATTGAGACTGTGATAACAATCAACTTACAAGGTTATCGACGACTCGTCATCCAATACTCGCCAAGGTCCAAACGTATGAGAAGATGGTATAGTGCATATGGGCCGCCTGTGGACTTGCAGGATGTTTCGACCTCGGGAAGCGAGCCTTGTAGCAGCATAGTCTTCTCTGAAAGACCATTTTTGTCAACCAATCCTCTGAGAACCTTGGTCTAGCATCACGAAATCAACACATGCATTACATATCCTAAATAAGAAATGCAAACTGACCAATGTCGACATCCTACTGAAGAACTTTTTCGAGATATTCCCCAAAAGTGTTGCAGCCTCATATTCGGCAACTCGCCCACGATATAACTGTCCCACGACAACTGTAAATTCAAGGATCAACTCCAAAGCGCTCCGCAGGACTTCCCCAATAGCACGCTGCCCTGATCTAAGCAAACATGCGGTCAGGATATGATCCAATACTGCCGAATGGCTCTTCGCAAGCGCAAACACGTCGGAAAAACTTGTATCTCCTTCACTTCCATTTTCGTGTTTGCCGTGCATGGAGAGACGTAGAAGGAAAGTCCGGAAGTTCCCAGAGATAGCAGTATCAAAGACATATGTCATGAGGTTCGATACGAAAGACTGAGCGACGAATCGGAAGTGGAGAAGCGCTTTGTGAGACGCTGTCAAAGTGGGGAAGAGAGGTTGGGCTGCGGCTCGTGTCATGCGGAATAAGGAGACTAAAGCATGTTCAACTCGCATGAGGCGCAAAATAAATCCGAAAACGCGCTGATACTTCGAAAGTATGTCGGGAGTGATTAGTACTTCAAGCGCGGTTGGAGGTTTATAATCCATGTACAAAAAGTCCAAGGCTCTGCGATGCAAAATTTAGTGAACATTCAAATGCAATATGTCGGAAAACGGCATACTCAATAGCTAAATCCAGTGAAGATTCAGCATCTCTGATTCATTAGAAGAGATATCACTTACATAACGGATTCAGCAACTTATCCTTACCAGATCCAGTGGGCAAATCTCTTATCGCGAACCCAAGCCTATACTCTGCTTCCTCGAGCACGCGGCTCCTGACCCCTTGACCTGCATCGCACTCCCTTAAAATCTCACTCCATCTATCGTCGATGGAATCTACAATGACGGTCCGCAGGAAGAAGCTCAGGTCAGCTCCAACAGGTGGCCACGTCTCTCGTTCAAGCAGGCTGGGGGACAGACCCATAGCCCACGGTTGCTGTTGCTCAAACGAATTCTCATCGTTACTGTCCGTCTTCTTGGTGTTAGGCTTATGGCGCGATCTAATAACAAGACCATGAGCCTTATTATCCACCTCTCCGGCCTCCTTATCAGAGAAGAGGGCGACAGCGAGGCGGGACTTAAAAGACGGGGAAGTAAGAAGAAGGTACGAGCGTAGGAGAGTAAGGTGAGCCTCGAAGTTGAGAGTGTCTTGGGCGGTTGATGAGGGACTAAGGAAGATAGCAAGGAGCGCACTGGAGAGAGCTGACGCATGATCTATTAGGGGAGCGAAGACAAGTGACGTGAGGTGAGAAAGGGTAGGCGTCACGGGTGGTAGAGAGGCGGGGAATTCGTCGATGAAGGACTCAAGAGATTGTGTCATAGTCCGTGCCTTAGCTATAACGGTAGACGTAACTGGGTTTGCACCAGGTTCTAAGTCAAATAGACGGAATATCGCTAACTCTTGGTTGGCGTCTGACGCCTCGATAAATGGAGGGAGGAGATCATTGGAATTACCCAGAGTCTCACTCTTCCCCCCCGGATAGTGGCCTCTCCATGCAGCTTCGATAAGTGATTCCGTCCAAAACCAATGAATAGTCCCCTCTGTCATTGTGCGTTGCAGCATTGGGTGATCTGGCTGCGCTCTCTCCAACAAAATAAGAGATTTCCGCGCCGCAGGTAAAATATCTAAAAGTCTCCGAGGAAAGAAGTCTGGAAATGTCTCTGCCACTCGATCGAGGATGTCGAAAATGTCCGCTTCATGTTCCTCATCCTCGTCTTCAAAAGAATACCGATTGAGGGCTTCACTAGTGTCACGAGATGCCTTCTCGACAGAATTCGTGTCATACCCAACAGATCGCGATATTTGTTGGATATAATCATGAGAGACGTGCGTCAACATGAATGCGAAGATAGCGATGATAGTGCGAGGGGATTGACGCTCGATGTGCCTTTCTAGATGGGTAAATATGGAGGATAATAACACGACAGCCGACAGGTCAAATGTAGGATATTCTTCGGGCATCTTTTGTTCGTCCTGGAAATAGGATGTGTGAAAATAGATGACAAAGGTCAGAAATTAAGTACGAACCCGGCCATACAACTCTGCTAGGGCAACAAACGTATCTTCGAATATCTCATAAAACATCCATATCGCCGTCAGAGTATTCTGGGGCAAAATAGGGTTATTTACAGGCAGATATTTAGCAAGTGATTCGCGAAGGTGCTCTATGATCGTCGCAAGCGCATGGGCGTAAGCATGGACAATTGGACCGTCTTGGGCAGATCTATCTGACATGCAGGAGTTCGTTTTAGTGCCAAATATCATTGAACTACATACCTCGCTCGAAGTGATGTCAGAAGAATCTCTAGCCGCCTAAGAAGCGTTCCAATGGTTATGAAACGTGAGATGAGGCTGATCATAAAGTTCTAAGTGAGAACAGCAACGGAACAAAACGTGATACGTACCTTTGACTAACAACCTCGTCTTTTCCGTCGATTAAGATGTAATCTGTATGCGTGTTCTCCAGACCGGTTTGTACGAAGCGTTCCGTTGAGGGATTCCAGATGTGGTACACTGAAGAAGTTCCCAGGACAGTCATCCTGAGCGCATTGAGAATATTGCTTTGAGTAACATATATCATGTCGACTGCCGGATCCCGCCAGCGTAGATTAGCACTAGTGGGTCATGAAGCAATGTAGTTAGGAACTAAAGCATTAAAAATCGGCATACTGATATCTCGCGGCTGCGAATACGAGGTCATCTTGTTCTGATAAGAAACCGGTCGAAGATGCTTCGGTAGGATGTGGACAACGTAGCCTGTCCCAGGATTGAGATTGATTCTACAGTCATCAGAGCACATCAATGCACTATAAAGACGAGGACACACTCTCATCCTCAAATTACGCGTCAGAGCATCTCTCCAGAATTCGTAGCGAGGTCGCAAATCCAACGGCGAATTCACCACAGGAGACACGAACTCTTGAGGAAGCTTAAAGGGCATTGAGGTGAGCTTGAAATCCTGGGATCGCTTCAACGTGTCCATGATGGGATTTTGTGGTTTCTCAGTCAATGATGGGACGAAGAATTGGTGTGCGAGGTGTGGTAAGCTAACAAGTGGGACTTGCTCGTCTGAGGCAAATGTATCGTTTAGTGGCGCATACTCATCCATTGAAAGTACATCAGGTCCGTTGAGATAGCTATGGAACATGGCTGCACTTGTTGTCGCGTTTGAGACTGGCTTGGAGTCACCGAAATTCACTGGCGAACACTGGTCAGAAGTTGACACGTGACTATACATATATCGGAACTTTCCGAGGCACCAATGGCGTGCCATGGAGGTGACTCGGATGACGCGGTCTTACTACTGTTCTCCCCCTCCATCTCGACCACCACCCACTCCCAAACATCTATAGGTCTCATGACTGGAGATAGTCCGGACAACACTATCTGAACTGTTTGCTAACACTGGCATACAGTCAAAGGAACTCCAGCTGGTTATGAACAGGTTGCATTCGGTGACCGTCAGTCAATGGCATGCGGCTTTCGTCGAAGGCCCGTTTCCCACCAATTCTTAATGGATTCAGCTACCGATGGTTATATCCCCAGAGGGTCAGAACCCGTGTCCACTTTTACGGTCCGCCCACTGCATCTGAATCAATGAACTTAGTGTTGGGTTCAGTGTACCGCCGTTCGTGTGCGTTCCGAAAACAGTCGTTATTGTACGAATACCGAGTTCCCGTTTAGATGCGGGTGCTAGCGTTGATTATCGTATTTCAATAAGTATACTTTGTTCTGTCAACCATTTGAGGATATATTCTTTGTGACCCTCGTAAAAGCGTCACAACAGTCTCAAAGCACATGCCTCAGTAGGTCGCCTCCTCCACAATACGCCACGATATCAGGACGAGCTCGGCATTGAAATGTTAAAGGGTGAAACGGGTTAGGATGTAGGTTTGGAGACCAGGGGAGTCGTGTCTAGTCCAACGCTCCAACTTTGAAATTTGAACTCTGAGATCTGAGCCTTCGATAGGCATGAAGTGGTACTGAGACCACACTATAAATTGCTAGCAATGGCGACTACAACAAAAGTACGAACATCAGAAAAAAGATTGATACTTGGTATACAGACGTAATTAGATAGTAGATAACTAGGCCAAGAATGTCATAAGAATCGTAAGATAGGGAGGAGATAAGACTCAAACTGTACGCTCTAAGAGCAAAAGCCAGTACTCAATACAGCGCCGCATCGTTGGCATTGGCTGCGTCTATCCAGAATACAGCAGCCAATTCCTAGCGGAAACCAAAATATCGCAGCCAGTATGCCTGAGCAGTTGGTCAGTGATCTATCTATGAGTTATATCATTTGAATACGCACCAATGATCCCAAACTGCGTGTGAGGAATGTGCTTTCCCTCTTGGAGGCATGTCATTTCTGGGTCATTTGGGGGAAGGAGAGAGGTGACATGCTCCCCTGTAAGAGGATTGAGATAGTAGTGGACACGCGGTAGCATCGGAGTATATCCAGGTTGTACTATGTGGGATGACCCTGCATAGGACGGTTGATGATGTGCTTTCAATGGGCTAGTCTCCGATATTGAGTGTTTACTAGTAGTGTTTAGCGTGCCATTGGGTATTGCCTCCTGGTCATCTGGACAAAGGCAGGTCAGAAATTGGGTGGATAGGTCAGATCTATTTGACGCACGATCCTTTCCATCATCAGTGGCGACTTGGTATGACGGAGGACTGTCCTGGGGTATTTCAGTCGTCTGGAAATTAAATCGTACGTAGTAAGTATGGAGGTTGTATAGAGGTCGACATGATTGTAAAGATCCAGAATGACTTACCATCGTTTGAGTGTTGAAATCAACGATCATTTTGCAGAACACCGTCGGTCGACTTTATAGGCGAGCTGGTTGCTGCGGACGGGCTGCTGTGTACCCAGCCACATATGTAGGCCCGCCTTTTCAAGGAGGAAAAGAGTCACGTCACTGATTGCCGGTCGCGTGCTCGTATTGATAGTTGTTGTCATTTTTCCGATTTGGACAAACGCGCTTCAACGAATTTTATTTTTCCCATCCGAATTCCGACCAACCAAAGCCATCTTTTTCTCTATCGATCATCTTCTTACCTTTCCCCATGGACAGCGCAGGGCCTTCATCGATACACCATGCTTCTACAAGCAGTAATGATATGACTTCGAGAGACTAGTTGCGCAAATTCAAACAATTATACTCCAGAAGTGATCTGATGTTGGTGTTATTCATTGTCCCAATAGCTATGCCGATTCCTACGCCCACTTCGGTACGTCGTGAGACGATTGAGTACGCTCCAGATGAACTGACTCGTTCATTAGGCATCCATGAAGAGATGTTGAAGGATTCCGTCCGGACTGGCTCGTATCGTTCCGCGATTATCAACAACTCGCATCTGTTCCAAGGAAAGACTGTCCTTGATGTGGGATGCGGAACTGGAATTTTGAGCATGTTTGCGGCGAAAGCGGGAGCTAAGCACGTAGTCGGGGTGAGTTCTTTGGCTTCATCATCGCTTTCAAAAGTTTATTGGTGCCAAACGTTCTCCCAAGATCGATATGTCCAACATTATCGATCAAGCAGAAAAGATCATCGAAGCTAATGGCTTCAAAGATAGTGCGTGTGTTGTGTCGAATACATTGTCTTGCTTTATTCAATTGTTCTCCAGAAATCACCCTTGTCAAAGGTAAACTCGAGGAAACCCAGCTTCCCATCCAGGAATTCGACATCATTATTTCTGAATGGATGGGATACTTCCTCCTCTACGAGTCCATGCTTGATACCGTCCTTCTGGCAAGAGACAAATACCTCAAGAAAGATGGACTCATCTTCCCAGATACCGCTACACTATACCTTGCTGCTATTGAGGATCAAGATTACAAAGAGGAGAAAATTAATTGTACGTTCTCATCACCTTGTTATCTGTAGTAGTCGTTCATTGGCACAATATGTTAGTCTGGGACAATGTTTATGGTTTCGACTATTCCTGTATCAAGGACATCGCACTCCGAGAACCTCTGGTGGATACCGTTGATATGAAGGCGGTCGTGACAGACCCCTGCTTGCTCAAGGTCCGCGACCATACTACGTCATAGTATCCGTAGCCCTTACCCTTAGCTTTCCACAGCACATCGACCTCCTGACGGTCAAGAAAGAAGACCTTACCTTTGATGTGCCTTTTAACTTGACTGCCTCTCGTAATGATTGTACGTCGTCTCGTACAGAACGATGATTTTCGCAGTGTATCCTGAATCTTTGCGACAATAGACATTCACGCTTTTCTCGCATGGTTCGATATCTCCTTCGAGTGTACTCACAAGAAGGTCAAGTTCTCAACGGGACCCCATTCTCAATACACCCATTGGAAGTAAGTTAATCAAAACATACATCTCGAGTTCAGGTTCCGATCTTTCTCCTAGACAAACTGTGTTTTACACACCCACGACGATCGTCGTATCAGAGGGTGATCGCATTAATGGTCGCCTCACATGTGCTCCCAACGCGCGTAACAACCGTGACTTAGATATAGGAATCACTTATCAGGCTGGTGCCGAGGCTCCCCAGTCTATGCAGTACAAAATGTGCGTGTATTCTTT
>JAGGAS010009506.1:0-15260 GCA_017657355.1 Termitomyces sp. K1Ac | reverse complement strand
AACAGAAGACACACGCCAACCTGCATCGCTGTCCTCCCACTCTTCGATGTCCCAATCGTTAAAACCTAGCTTTGTATTGATTCCAGTCCAGTTTACGTCGCGTACATGGCTAGGCACAAAGTCTTCGCTACTGACAATCTTAATCAGTGCATTGAAAGTCTTTTGGGATTTTTGCGAGCCTTCATTCCAGTACCATCGCCCAAGTTCAAAAGCACTCCGATTCGGGAAAGGTGCATAAGAAAGGTCTCCAATATTCTGGGTCGTTGAAGATGGATGTCTGATGTTGGAAAGTGAGTCTATAGTGATCTTGCTTTCAGGGTCGTGAGTAGGGAGTGAATGACGATAGCGTCTGAAGACACCGAAAATATTATCAGGTGTATCTATAGGAGGGACCGCACTGCTGTCCTGGGAGCACGTGATTGTTGGATTAGCTGCCGGGGAAGAGTATGTTGTGTTGTCCTCGTCGACAGCCGCCGCATGGTCAATTAACGTTGGTACAGATAGGGAGTTGACAGGGACGAGAGGTTGAGGCAGGATATCACGCAACCTAGGTTCGTTCAGAACCATCCCTTGAAGGTGACCTGGTAGTTTGCGGCGTCTCTTTGTCGGCGGAGGAGTATTGGTGTTCAATAACTGAGCACTGGCAGAAATTTGGGAGTGAGCTTCTCGTGACCTAAGTTCGGCAGCGCGATCAGCTTGAAAAAAAAAAAGATTCAGCAAGTCAAATATCAGCTGAAATGCCAATATGTACAGGGAGGAACACTTCCAGCTACTGCTCTGGATTCTGCATCGTGGCCACCTGGAGCGATGTCTGTCTGTCTTCGTCTGCAATTCTGTCTTTTGGCAGCAGCGAGTATATCCGAAAAACCACTCTTGACGGTTGCACAGGCATTCTGATGGTTTTTGAGAGCCGCAGGACTTGTGAAGGTCTTTCCACAGGCACAGGATGACAAGTAACCAACCGTCGGATTGTCTGCAGTAGGATCCATACGTGCAGCGTGACTGAACTTTCTTGAGACACGACACTCGAAAACGATGGTAGTCCGAGTCTTCATATAATCCTTGCGAGCTAGCCCCACATCCTTGTTCCGTGGTTGGTTGGTTAGTTATACTAGTGATGACTTGGCCCCACAATCAAGTCCAAGGCTTGCTGACACTGAATTGGTTACATGTTTGATCTAGGTTTGGTCAGGAGACGCTCTACAACTTGAAGATGACGTTGCCCAGGGACAGTATGATTGGAGTTCAGAACTGTTCACTGGCAGGAGCATGCGCTGCATACTCAAGCTAGGACTTGCCCCACAACCGAGTTCGAGCCCAGTGCTCTGTAACGAGCTAGCCTCACTGCATTTGGGTTCAAAGTTGAACTGTGACACCTACATAGCATAGATCTGGTCAGGAGACGCTCTACAGCTCAAAGATGACCCCGACATTGTCCAGGAACAGTATGAATGGGACTTAGAACTATTCACTTGTGAAGCACGCGCTGCATACTCAAGATAGGCCCCGGACCTGCAATTGCCCCACAACCGGGTCCGAGCCCTGCGCGGAGTCTATTGCTGGAGTTAGCCCACTGGATTTAAAGTTGGGTTCAAACTTGAACTGGTCGCACTTACATAGCTTGGGTCCGTGTTCCAAAATAATTGCCTGGGTCTACAAAGAGAGCGTCCACCATGACCAAAGCTCAGATTCATCAAAGAGTTGGAGAACAACTTGGTGACTGTCACATTGTACTATGTACTAGTACTTAAGGCTTGCCAATGAAGGATGAACTTGAGAGTCTGTGCCGCGGCCACTGTGGCCTAGTACTATAGTCACGGTAGAAGTTCCACTGGTGAATAGTAGTTAGTATGGTCACGACTCGGACTCCGGTGACGGTGACGGTGATCATCCGATCATGATCATGATCATGATATGACAATGATCATATTCGACCTCGGGCAAATACCGGTTATTATTTGCCGGTCACTACACAATCATAATATTTTTGGAGATATGTACTAGAAAATAATCGATGACTGGGATAAAGTACTAAGATTTGGAGAGAATTGTAAGGGACTTTCCGCATGATGGGCAACGAGCAATGGTGACTTGGAGATACCATTATATTCCGAGTCAGAACGATGTGATATATAGTCATACTTGGTGACAGAGAGCTTGACCCGCAAGTCCCAAGTTCGCCCATCATTCGAATCGTGTTACCTCCCTCTGCATATATGCTTTAACAAAAAGTTCATTCGCAGAGTCGAAATCGACGGCACAACGTATGACAGCGTCAACACCATGGCCCATGGCCTTCTGTGCGGCAAAGCTATTTGTTATACTATGTCAATGATACAGGCACAGTAAAAGAAAGCCAAGGAGTCCTCACCGTCCATGATAAACACCAGGATGAAGACCTTTGATGACAGCAAAGTAGATTGATTGGTCGGCGATGAATGGCGCCCCGTCCCGCGTCTGTGAAGAGGCTTGAGAGCGCGAAGGCCCTGTCTTTGCACCTTGCGGAAGACAGACACGTCCTGATTTTGTTTAAGATCAAAACTAAGTGAATGTTCCATGTACTTACTTTCAAAAGCGATCTTGGACTTCTTTTGACAAAATGAGTCAGTTGGCTAAGTTTTACATTGGCCACTTACTTGACGGATAGTAGGTCGACCTTCTCTGATTACCGCGACTTGTTCCAAACGTTCAGCCGAAGAACCAGGGGGTCCAGTTGTACTGTGGGAGAGTGCATGGTTCCAGGCTGCAATCGCATCTTCTACAGTCTTGAAACCTCGCTGGACGGCACCAGAGTAACCAATTGTCTGGTTAGCAACCGCCTCCCTGTGATGCTCCATTGATTGGAAAAGTCACATTATGAACAATGAGTTCAACTTACCAGTCATGATATACACCGGGAAGGTGACCACGGAAAACTACATACTCCGCATATTTTTTCGTTTTCTTACCGTCGCGGCATGCAGGACCCTGGCAAAGTGATTCTTCATTGATGGAAGAAGATGCCTGGTTATGGTTGGTGCCAGTGCGTTTGTCACTCTCTTGGTTAGCTAGGGTCTTGTCGTCTGAGGAAATGGTCTCATCAGTAACTGTAATCTTCTCAGTGAAAGACTCAAGATTTGCAGAGTCTAAGCTTGCTGTGAGCTGTTCGATGTCGCTATACGTTGGCCCATCAGGAACGCAGACTCGAACTTTAGTACATATTGAATGACGTGAGCACACTAGAGATCTGACTTATACGGTGACAGCAGGAGTTCCTTACTTTTTTTCCCATTCTTCTGCCTCATCTTGTGGACTCTGGGGACAGAGGGAACGTCGCAGTCGTGGGTACCAGAGGAAGACTTCAAGTTGGTTGAACTTCGAGCCTTGCCCGGGCCAGGGACTCTTGAACTTGACAGTCACAGTCACGGTGGCGACTCGGAGAAGTTGATGTAACATGGATGATGATTTTAGTAGAGTCAAGTGTTGAACGGGAAAACAAAGTTCAAGTTCAAGTTCAACTTGAACGTGTCCGAGTCCAACTTGAACGCGTCCGAGTCCAACTTGAACGCGTCCGAGTCCGAGTCCGTCAATAATCTTCTATATGCTTAGTATGGCACAGTGTCGAACACTACTCAGCTTGCAATGAGGCGGCTAATCATTCACTGGAGTCACGGTGGCGGAGCCCAAACTTGAAGCTTTGAAGCTTGAAGCTGCCGCAGCCGTTAGCTTCATCAAGTTCGATTCAGTGCTTGGGCTGACTCCGAGTCGGACGTGTTCCTCTTTCGAAATAACAAATAGAATCGAAAGACACCTTAGGAACCCATCAGTGTAGTACTATTGAAAGGCAATAACTTGGAAAAAGACAACCGTTACGCCCGTTTATGCTGAATTCCCCATGTCCAACTTAGCAGTGCTAACTTGAAGTTTGCTGATTCGGGAAGTCCCAGACTGCTGGTCACCAGGTACTGGCAGATCATAAACAATGTCGCTCGAGCGCTCCGAGTATCGTACTAAGCGACGCATGACATACCTATCATTGGCAGGTAAGAACTTCCACTGCAAATGAGGCAAGGTGGTGTATAAGGGAAGTTCAAATGATGACGCGACGTTCAATGATTATGTCAGACCATTACGAGGATGTCCGAATCAAGACTGACTTTACTATGTGTAGTTTGACGTAATGTAAATGACGCAAATGATTCGGATAATCCGGTCCACTTCAAGAAGTTGAGTCAACTCTTGAAAACTTGACTCGGACCGTTCCTTCGTCACTGACTGGGACTACGGCAGATTCTGGATTTTCCAACACCACTGGCAAGTTCAGTCACGGTGACATGTTTGTTTGTCGGGATCCTTTTAATTCATCGTCTCAACCCTGTATTGGTTTGTAGACCTTAGTAAATTGTTTCTCCTTCCACTGGCAGCTACTGGCAGTGAGTACTAGCGAGTCACTGCTCTACTGCTGTCTTCCTTTCACGAGCAAGATGATGGTCTAGTCAACTTCAAATATACCACTCCATGACTTGTTTGCCTATCCCTGTCGAGGGCATTTCTACATGCATTCTGAAAGTAACTGCGGCGTGTTCATTTTTCCTACGCGGAAGTCCTATCGAACTTTGGGCTGGGTGAAAGGCGCACTTGAACTGTGTCCGAGTCATATCGCGGTGAAATTGATAGTACAGTACGACTCAGAGACTCTTCAGAGTTACTTGCTTATGGCATTTGATAGAAGATAGTATTTTCACCCACTTTCAATTCCAAGTCAGACGTTGAACAATGTACTTGTATTACGACTACGAAATAAACCGTTGCCCGGGAATATGGTAGCTGCAGGTCAGTTGTGTACGACGGGGCTGGACTCAGCTTGAGCTTCAATTTCAAGTTGAACGATGAAGCCGCTTCGATGAAGTCCCGCCGGGAGTTCAAGTTCGCCAAGTTCGTTTGCTCAGTTCAAATCATTGATCGAAGTACCATCCGGCGAGTCTCAGACGATCATGCTGCTCTCACTCCTCCACCATGACCAGTAGACTTGGCGTGTATTATGATCAACTTGGCCTCGTCAAACAACTTGAACGAGAATTAACTTCGTGACTAATTAGTCCTTGCCCCTGTAACTTCATGACCGCACGGTCGTGGGATTATGCGACTCCAAGACGTGATAATATGTGGCTCTCCACGGTGCTGTCCGACTCGGGTTTCCCCCAACCGCGGTCTCAGGGCTCTGCGGTCATGCCTGCGGCGTCTTCGTAGCAATAACCATGACTTTTGACTTGGACTTCTTCCGAGTCAGACTCGGAGTCCAATTCCTCTCCAGCCAAGCTCCTCAGACTCCGAGTCTTCGTCTCGCTGACCTTTGCTCTAAGTTCGAGCGTGATTTGCCTTTCTAGCTCTTCTTCGTCTTCTCTAATGGACTGCTCTAATTCCCTTTTCTCTTTTGCCGTTTCTTGCGCAAGGATTGGCATTTCGGTCAGGATCTAGTAGATGATTAACTTGAACTGAAATAACATACTTTTCCTCTGAAATCTTTTGGCAATCTTCAAGGCTTCAAAAATGTTCCTATTGAATCTGCGGGGTAGCGGGCCATGGAGATCGGGGTCATGGGGAGAAGGTTTTCCCCATAATGAGAAGTATGGAGAGGGGGTAGGAGTCCAACCTGGAGGTAATGTATGCTGCTGGTATGGTGCGGGGGGGCCGTATTGAGGAGGTTGTACCTCTCCTCGGAACCGTTGTACGTTGTGATTGGGCACATAATCAGACCCATAGAATTCCGCAACCAGAAAAGTTAGACGACCCTCTGGGTCGTATCCAAAGGCATTGTAATCTGCACCAAGTCCTATTTGACGCTTTCGGTGCGGCGTGTCATGAGGCCTACTGGTATCCGACTTATTCATGTTCGAGTCAGTGCGCCGGTCTCGGGACTCTTCTTCTAGTTGGCAACTTGAAGTCGGGACTAATTGTGTCCGTTCTGCTGGCATGACTTTGAATGACTGAGAGTCTAAAGGGTTTAAGGTGGAGCCCTTTTCAGGCCAACGGTGGTCTGAGTGAGACAGTACTAACTGTGAGAAGCGAGCCCGACGACAAGCCTTCTTCAACTTGAAGTTCATATATCTTTTAGTAGATGAGTTGATCACGATTCACGGTGACATGGTAAGGTTCCACGTGAAGTCCCAAGTCCGCCGCGGCACTGGAGCTGTACTACCTGCAGTGAGTACCTGATTCAAGTGACCGTGACTAACCAGAGAAATTGCCCTCCTGCTTACTTGACCAACGCTTCCGAGTCAGGGACACAGCTCTTGCATGGACTTTGAGCCAGATGCGCCACCGTTTGATCCTTCTTTGTCGTCAGTCCACGGTATGTCGGAAAAACATCATTTACCTAATCAGGTTGAAATCCAGATCAGGCCCGATTAGGCTGGCCAGCGTTCTTAATCAGGCAGGGTGCCAATCCAATCAGGCCTGATATGGCCTAAAAAGGGCGCCTGATCAGCCAACGTTCATCTAATCAGGCCTGGAAACGGGGTCTGTCTAAAGTAACCTGATCGCGGCCTGACACAGCCGTCAGGATTTTTCCGGCATATGGTAGGCCATCCGAGACGACCTCTAGTAACCCTGAGTATTTCATTTGTCATCTGATGATTCTCGCGGCCGCTTTCAGCAACGGTCACGGTTGGGCCTGTCAGAACGTCAACCTTCAAATCGCACTGTCTACTTACTGTTAAGTACCCGGTCACAGACTCGGAGTCAGGAGTCCGAGTCCGAACCACCGTCTAGTATAAGTATTCCGGCCGCAAGTTATCTCGGAGAGCCTAACTACCATCTTCACTCCCAATCTTTATCCAGGTGTGTCAAGTTCAAGTTGAGTCGTTTTTGACTTGTCCGACAGTAGTACTACCGGCACGGTTAGTAGTAAACTTGTTGAACAGCTGCGGCGGCCGCCTGACTCTTGAGCTTCTTCCGAACAAAGTGACTGGGACTCGGTACTAGTATGCCGCGTCAGTCTGCCGGCGATTGCGACTACAATGATTCTCAGCCTCAGTCGAACATTGATTGTGTCACGGTTAGTGGGCTCCGTACTGCACCTCAAAAAAAGCAGTAAGTCACTCCATACTCTGTGAAACTCGGCCCATTGTAATATTTCTTTAGCACGCGGACACACCCTTTTGTTCATTATGGTCGGCATTTTGGACGGACTGTGTATGCCTTTGCCAATGTTAGGAAGGTTATAGAGAATGGTCTCAAGCATGACGCTATGTCAGCGATGTCAGAGTCTGAGGAACCTGTCTTCACTTTTCGGTGCGTTGAGTGATGCCTTGGCATCAAGTATAAAACATTAATATCAGGCTTCAAAGCGAGAGACAAGAATACAATGTATACAATAGACTCCTGGATCTATGTGACGGCCTAAAGGAAGAATTGCTTAACGAATCATCCACCACTGAAGATGTTTTCTTTTGTGCCGACATGGTGAGTGTATCTTCTATACAATTACAAACCCTATCAAAACGTCAGCAATCCTCCCTAGATACAGAAAGGTGCTAGTGCTGCTCGTGGCAATGACACAAAGGGGATGAAAGGTGCTATTATCGACTGGATCACTCCTCCCGGCAAAAATCTCAGTCCTCCATTGAACCAACGTCAGAAGGTGGACCAAGGGTTCAATCATCAAGTCACTGGGAAGCTTCTCTGCCCTGCCCACCTTGATTGGGACAACAAAACGTGCGTAAGAATCATATGTTATTTCCAAGTGTAGAGTTGCCAGACTCGGATTGCAGTGATCTTGAGATTTTGAACATCGCTTTTTAGGACCCGAAATGGATTGCAAAGTGGTGACCTTGTTGTACCAGGCCACAGCTGGCCTATGTTTCTTTATGAAGGATATACATTTGACTCAGATAATCCATGGAAAGGTCTCTTGCGAAGTACATTACTGGTCAAGGTTAGGTTCCTTGGCATCTTCCCTTCAGTGTCACTGCAATTGCTAACTTGCAGCATATGCCTCTAGGCTTTTAAACACACCTTCATTTCTCCCAGCAGTGTCAATGGTTCCGATAACGATCTTCCGACAAAGGGAGGTAACGCCCAGATCCATGACATGAAGCGTGTCACGACTGCATCAATAATCTATATTGCTACTCAGGTATGTTCCGAATCCAGACTCACTGCCAATGGTCCGTTGGACACTCTAAACGACTTGTACAAGGTTCGCTTTGCACTGTCCTCTGCTTCCTTCTGGTCCCGCACAGATAGAAGCACCGATTCTGAAAATTTTTATACGTCTCTTCTTGATACCCTCGAAGATCCTGCAAATTTGGTCCACACCAATCAGCTGTTGGAATGGTGGGACAGGTGCGATCGTGATTTGCCAATGCCATACGATTTTACAAAACACTCAGCTCACGGCTTTAACATTCCAGGAAAATCTTCCCTCACTCTCAACCTGATGCTATCTTGGTTCCGGTCTCAGGCAGTCCACTGGACCGCATCCGTCAGATACAGGCAGAAAAAGCAACTGCAGGGGTGCAAGTGACAAATTCAAGTTCAACTTGAAAGTTGATGTTCAGCACAAATTGATGGGGTTTCCAAATTTCTTGGCCTTTTCCAGGTTGTCCTACTAACGGTATACATACTACTTGGCTCAAGTTTAGCACAGTTTCCAATAACAGTATATGTCAGACTGAGACTTTTCTGAGACTCCATGACCAATAATATCATTGAACTTCAAAAGTTAAAAGTTGAAGTACAGATAAACTTTCCATTGAAGCGTCTCAACCTGCGACTCGGTGGTGGACAGGTTTGACTTGTCGGATGCGGCACTGGTGCTTTTTCGACCTCTACTAGTAACCATGACCTCTCCCTATATTTTGCCACGGATATGTAGTTGCTTGGTGCTGTCTTTGGTCAACTCTCAATCTACAAACCCAGGCAGCAATTTTGTCAGGAAGTTTGGCGTTACGGTGAACAGTTAGTTGAAGATGGCTGAATACAGTGGGGGGTTGAACAATTGAGATAGCACCAGGAACTGCCAGTGAAGGACTTGAATAGTCGTTAGCCTGAGTCATGACGGTGACGACGGTCACCCACCTTGAAGAGTTGAATGAAATTGAGAATTTGACCGTCAGCCCCTGTTTTGCGGCCGCCGCTGCGATTTCTGATGGCTTCCAATGAGTTGAAAAAGCAACAAGCCTGGCATAAGTACGGTAAGCGTTCAAGCTTCAAGTTTGAAAGTTTGGTACTCACCACGGTGAATGAGAGACTCGGACACAAATTTGTTGTTCATGAATCATGTTCCAAGCCTCTGTTCCAAGTTCTGGGTCAAATTCGAAAGTGAAGACGACTCAGAAAAAGTCCAGGTTCATGTAAAGTCAACGAGTCCATCACCGCCTGGCGGCATCTGTTGCGGTATGCAGTAAATATATCAAGGATTGAAGACCACGATGCTTGGAAGATTTGAACTTGAATAGTACTCAGATGACGGTGTACATAAAGATAAGTCCTGCCAGTGACTCGTAGCCACGTCACAGTCATATGTAGTAAGTATATAGTACACAACCGTACTAACTGTTCGTCCTTTCAATGAGTAAGATATTACGAAGGGGAATTCCGAATCTTCCGAGCGAGTCAGCATTTGAAGGTAGCTCGAAGTTCAAAAATGCTGCAAAACTGGCTAAGTCCACTTCAAAATTGTCACAGCGACCGCTATAAGTTTTGACTCAGAAGGACACCCTTGAACATGGTGACTTGAGCAATTTGAAGTATCATGGCAAACTCGAAGGTCCATTGCAAGTCCATTGAGTACAAAAATCAAAAAGACAACTTTGGTCACGAACGAGGACCTGATGCCATCTATCATGAATTTGAATATATCGTTGTAATAGGCAAGTCCCGCATTAGGTTTCTGCCTCCAACTATTCAGATTCAGACTCGGAGTGCCCAAAATATCCAGAATCACGGCCCCATTCGCTGGAAGAATCTTGGGAATTGGCGTCATCCAAGTTGGCCTGGGAAGAATGGGTAGGGTAAAGCTGAGATGAACTGACGTCCTTTGAATCACTTGAGGGGCTATGGTTGGGTGACAGCCTGGGGACAATATTGACGTCTTTCAATTTACATGTGAACGAGGAGCTGGAATTGAGGGGGGAATTTCCCAAATTATTCGGAGGGGAACAGCTGGATGATTGAACATTGCCAGTGAGAAGCAGGGTGGCGCGGGCTTCACCTCGAGCATAGTGTGCGACACATGTTTCGCTTTCATTCAGTGGGGGCGATTCTCGAATCTCCGCCTTGAGAAAGGTAATTTTGTACTTGGCTCGAGCAAGTCTGGCCATGAGGTGGAGCCGTTCACTTTCCACAACAGCATGCCTAAGAGTCTTTGCTCGTGTCATTTGCCTTGTTTCGAGCATCTGCTTATAGGGGGAAGGCTTTGATAGCAAATTGTGCTTCATCTGTAGAGATCATTTCAGACTGCGAGTAAACTTTGAGAAGCGGTGTATTTCACCATTGACTCAGAGCCTATCCCTGTGTGGTCCTGCATACTCAATAGACGCTGTTTGGCAGCACAAAGATCGGCGAGCATCTGATTCTCCTTGCCCACATACTCCTCGAATTTGTCGGCTCTGAGGATAAAGTGAGCATAGCGGTCATTGTCCGCATCCTTGTCGTAATAACAGAGGCAATACTAGTACTAAAGTCAGCAGGACTTGTCAAGACTACTTAAGAGACAGCACTCACTCCTAAGATATCATTAAGAAGGTCAGTCTTGCGCATTTCAGAGACAAGAGACCTTGTGAGAGGTCTCAGAGGCTCCAAAGAGGGACGTGTACGTTGTCCAAGAGCGATTCTTGCCTTGGGCATTAGGCTACAAACCCTAGGAAAGAGACGTAACTACCGTGTGACGAAGTGTGATATCCGAGTCTGTTGAATCAAACTTGAAGAAATATAAGTGCGGTAGGACTGGAGCAAAGAAAGCGAATGTTCCGAGTCCGAGTCTTGTGATAACTCCACTGGCAAGGTGACAGACAGGAACACTTTTCTCGGAGGTGACCGTACGGAGTGAACCTGAGTGTGCCGCGAAGAAGTTAATGAGTTCAATTTCGGAAGAAGCCACTGGCAGTGACTGGTAGAATCTGAGACAAGCCTGCCGCCTGAGATCGGACTCCCACTCAGGCTTGAAGACTCGGAGTGCCAGCGTTCAAGTTTGAAGTTCAATTTGAACCACTGGATTCAAATTATTCTTAAACCAAGGCCAGATTCCCGGAAACTGGTTCCTTCAACCGTAATCACTGTGATAGATATCATACCCACTTCTGTCAAGTTCAAGTTCAACAACGTTCCGAAAAACAAGTCCAATGATGAACTTCGCGGCACACGCCGGCAAGCCGCCAGGGACCTGAAGAGACCTCGGATACCAGCCCCGAGAGGTGTGGTTAACTTGTGCTTAAGTAAGTACTATGCACTTACCGTGACGACGGTATGAATGCATCACTGGCATGATCGATGATCAATTCAAGTTGAATATTCAAGTTGAATATTGATTATAATGATCAATGCATAATGATTCAACGTGACCGTGACCAACTTGAAGTAATAGTATCTAAGGGTTGACCTGGTTTCAGTACCACTTCAAGGGAGTCCGACCTCCGATTCGTCGGACAACTGAGTTGGCTTGAGTCTGCCAGCAACTTGAAGGTGACTACTAAGTACCATCATTAGTCACGGTACTTGTTTGAAGAACTCGGAACTCGTTGTCAAAGTCCGAGTCCTTCAAGTTGAACTCAAGTTCGAACACTCAGGCTGTCGGACCGTTCTCTCTCAGCCTCACTGGCAATTCAACTTGTTGGCTAGGCTTGGATAATGCATGCACCGGGAAACTAAGTCCGAGTCTTACCGTGTAGTATGTTACTACTCGAGTTGTTTTTGGCCGCCGCAGTTACATACTAAGTCAACTTTGGAAATTTCAGATTACTAGCATTTCGACTAACATGGTAGACCCATCCCTTGGGCTCACACTTGGACGAGACGGTCACCGTGAGTATTCAGAACTCGCTTGATTTTCGAACCTCATGTGTAACTCGTGGCCTGCCAGGCTTTGACACAGATTCCTCATCGAATCTCTGAAATCAACTTGCTCAAGCTGAGAATTCCGCCGCAACCGCAGTGGTGCTTTGCTTATGTCACCAGGACCACAATTCCGATATCTGGAGTTGTAGTGGAGCGCCAGCGCCTACGGCGTCTATATGATATCAACTCGGAAGCAAAGTACCCAGGATTTGGATATGGGGCTCTAGTTGGAAGCTATCTACCCAAGGTCTTTCACAAGTCACCGTGAAATACGAAGATCACGACTGACTTAGCGTTCCAGGTTTTGCAACATGCCAATGAACACCATGAGGTTGTGTCACAGCAGTAAGGTATCTATTCATGAACATTGGAGTGGATAAAGCCATTTTCAGAATTATAATATCCTGGCTGAGTCACGGAAATCACAGAAGCAACAGTATAACCTTGATCGTATGAAGTAAACCTGGAAACCGTCGATCAGGGACTGGGACAAGGTTGGTGTTGTCGACTCGCCTAATGAGGTTTCTCAAACCTCGGACGGGGTCAATGTCGCATCAGGTGTGGTCTTGAGACCTCTCAATGACCAGATTGGAAGGAAGCTCTCAGAATATAGATGGATCCAGATTTCGCATGAAAATAAGGTTTGAACTAAATGAAGTCAGACCGTGACAACTATGATATGCAAGCATCCAATACCTCGACTCGGACTCGAAGAACGCGAACCTGCGGTAATTACACAAGGGAAAGTCCTGGTAAGTGGTATACCACGCGTAATCAGTGACTGGTTCAAGTTGGGATTTAAAAACACTTACGCTCATCTCCAGAACTCTACCACTACAAGTTTTGACTCAAAGCCTATCATCATTTGCAAGATCACTTTTTACTACACAAGTTCGGAAATGGTGCGCACCCACTCCGGCTACCAATGGCGAGTTTAACTTACATTACAGTTTGATAGCATGAAATCAACCCTTTGTTGAAACGGTATACGGATGTGCTTCTCGCCCCTCAGCTCGCGGATATCCTCCGTTATTCAGACTCCAGAGTGGACATTTCGACCCTCCAGGTTGATGCAAACGCACAGCAGGGTTGGTTTGTTCTTGCCCACGTACGTTCTTTCTTTTAAAAGCTACCGAGATGGAGTCTACTAATTGTTCTTCAAAGGTTCTCTATGCACCTGGAACGACGTTGGACCGCCAGGTGTGGATCCGCCAGTGGTTACGCCTTTTCAAATACATTACAAGATCTCCTGATCTTCTTCAATTCTTTGCTATGTATGAGATGAAGTTATCTGGGGAATCGATCGTCACGTCGGGTGAGCTTTAGATGGCCCTCGAGTGTCCCGATTCAACTAATTGTGATGGACTCTAAGACATGTTGATACAGCAAGTCTGTCATGCATTCGAGTTGCTCGTTGCTCCAGGTGAGGCCTCCTCAACCACGGTGTATTCAATATGTCAACGTTTTTGTAGAAATATTCTCAATATTTGATCCCAAGCACAACCCGCGGAAAACTCGTGTAATGATAACTGATGGTGCGTCGACGTTCTTATGCAGCACGGACCAGTACTCGAGTTGATTGATGATCATTCTTAGGTGCTATTAAACGCCTGAAGACCTATCTGAAACTTGAAGTTCACAGGGAGAACCACCTCCGTACCCTTTTTCAGAGCCAGTCTGATCCCGTTCAAATTTGGCGTGCGCTGCAGGAGCTTCACCTCGATCTTACTGAGAAGATCTCCGACGACGCCCTCAGTAGACATTGTAACGTCCTGTCCTATATCAAAGAAAGTTTCAAAATGTATACTCGACATAGTCTAGAAGCAGAGCAGGCTTCTGGCAAAGAATATCACCCTCTCTATCATCAACTCTTCAAGACTTTTGGCGAACAAAAGTCTCTCTGCTGGGACTCACAAGTCGTTGGAACCTCGTTATTGGAAGACCGTTAGTTACATTCTACTTAAATTCTTTCTATTCTTGCCAATTAATGTTACCTTAGCCTCCGCTGTAGATGGCATTGGTTCGGAGAATATGTATCTGGCCAACTATGACTACTATTTTATCAAAGAGCTTTATCGAAATTTCCATCTGCCAAATGCTCGCCCCGAACATAGAAACAATGGGATGAAGCCGCCCCAAGTTCAGTCAAATACATTGCAGACACAGACTCGGCAACAACCACAGCCGAATGCCACTCCTAGTCATAGTGTCGAAATCCCTCTCGTCGACGACACCCTCTGCAACATCTTTCTGATGTTTCCGTCTCCCAAGCAATTTTTCACAAGTAAGATCTGGAAATTGTTTAGAACTTACTGCCCTCGCTGGAGCAAGGTGTTCAAAGTTCTGGGTTCTCTTTTTCAGAGCTCCTTCTGGAAACAACCTCACCTGATCTCTTCTGCCGCTTTGGATTGGCAGATGATTATCTATCTTCTGCGAACCTCAGATTGTATTGTCGCGCGACGTCACCAAGAGTATCTGCACCAGCTGAAGGATGCGGGTGCTGAACAGAATGTAGACTGGACGGGTCCTGAATCTACTGGTCGGTTTAATTGTTTAATTCTAGAAGTCAAACAAAGTTAACCATCATTACTAGTCATATTGCCTCTTGAATGGCCCTCGACGGAGGACGATTCCGTGCCAAAAAGTACTTCCCAGAATACCTTTGCTCTTCACATCATTACGGGCACCGTGGACAATCCTTCTCCGGTCATCTTGGCATATGTGCGTCTTCACTAGAATTAATTTTTACTGATCTTCGAATGGTTGACTCGAAAAGACGTTATATCTCAGGGCCTGCATTTTCATTATCGCTTCCAAACGCACATACAAGATAATTTTCAAGTGTCTGAACCCAGGGTTCGACAGTCCGAATGAAGACGAGCTCAGGCAATATATGATACAACAGCTTTTACGCGAAGATAATAAAAACAATCCAAGAATTGATGCGTATAGCCCACTGCGTGGGCTCAAACGCATGTGTTTCACGTACAAACTCACAGGAGATGTATCCAAAACCCGCCGCACGCACTTCATCGGAGTGTTTTTTCTGAAGATGATTCAAGAACACCTGCTGAGCGGAAGTTTCGCGATAACTTGTGATATCTTCTTTCTCGCAACACAATCTCGAGAAGGCGTACCCTACAGCCTTGTTTGTAAGTTCTCTTCTTACCGCTACAGTTGCTAGTGCTAACGCAGTGTCGCTTAGGAGGTGGAGCCGTCGCTAG
>JAGGAS010009505.1:0-15336 GCA_017657355.1 Termitomyces sp. K1Ac | reverse complement strand
CATACGTACTTAGTTGTGACTTGAAGAGCTCGGGCCGAAGACTCCTGTTGACCCTCTGATTGGCGGTTCGGATCAAGTTTTTTTTCACTCTGCGGCCATTTTGCGGCGCTTTCTCAAAAACGCTTTCTCAACAGTGACAACATGTCACCTTTCCCTTGTGTTCAACAAAGTTCCGGACGAATTCATTCTGTTAACAGATTTACCCACACCTGATCCTACCTGACCTCAGAATAACAAGAATGGCAATGTGAAATGTTCCTGCTCGTTGAAAGAAATAGGATCGACGCAAGATTCTTGTCAAGTACGAGCTCTTCTATCGATTCGGGAACTTTTCTCACCCAAATTCTTCACATATAGCATGCTTATTCCTGAAGCCCATATCCGTCTTCGTGTTACAAGGGCTTGAATGTTAAATACCGATCACGGTCAAGTTACGATCAGAAGGTCCAGGAACTGCACCGAAGTTTTTCTCTGCCAGGTTCACTGGATGTAAATAGCTCACCATTTGGTGCCTTTGAATGCTATCGCGTTTTCGCCAGAACCTTGCCGAGGTGCAAGTGTCGCTTCATTCGATGGTGAGAGCGCACTACTAAAGACTTTGATCATCGAATAGTCCATACTTACTTGAGAACGACCGCGTGATAACCTCACCTGGTCGGATTTCAAGATGGAATCTTGCGAGCGTGTGAGTATCCTGTTTTGATGAGGAGAAAATGCTAATACAATGGTCTGGATAAAAAGGCATCCCAGCCATCCAAGTCAATGCAGGGAGAGGTCCCTGGACGGACAACAGAACTCTAAACATTGTTCTCTAGTTGACTGCGCCTAAAGACTCACGAAGACGCTTCTCCTGATCTTTTGCGCAATTCTTTCAAGCAGAACACGTCGTGCATTATGTGTTACAGATGAACTAGGCAACAATCTACATAGGCTACCTGCCGTAATTAGGCACGGAAGCCGTGCCTTTTCTTTTCCCTTTGTAGCGTGTAAATTGAATACCTGAGAGTTCGATGGCCGATAGCTCATGATGTGCTTGACGATCACGAATCCATATTCATGAAGTTGGGCATTTCTTTCAAACACCCCTTTCAGAGTGGGTACGTCTTACCGTATATGACCGAATTGAATACCGTAGCAGCCTTGCCGCATCGAGTTACGGACCATGTCTGATTTCAATTAGCCAACGAAAGGCTCGGTGATTATCATTTATATCTGTCACTCGTTGTAGTAGACACTTATGTCCGCTTTTTCCCCTTTCCAGCAAGACCGTGCCTAGGTTTTCCCCAGCGTTATCTTGCGTTAAAACGGGTTCCTAACCACGCTAAACGGAGTTTTTCTGGACTGATGTATTCTATGTATCCAAAGCAGAGCATTGGTTGACAAGTATCAACAGAACATGGGCTATAAGATCATGTTTTCTTTCCACTTTTCTTGTAAATCCTCTACTCCCCTTGCGCGTTGCCCCTCGATATGATCTATGTTTCCAAGCGAAGTAGGTTGTTTTTCTGGTACAATATCATTAGCAAACGAGCTTCATCTCGATTTTTCTAGATGGGTACATACTCCTGGCCGTGTCCCGACGCGCTGATACTGACTAATCGCAGACGCAAAGAGCACCTTCAATCTAACAAGGTTCGTGCCTTTATCATCGTTTTACACATCTGTGCCTCATCAATATCTAGATCACTTCAAAGATTGACAGGCTATGCTACGGACTCGATATGAACTACGTGAACCCTCTTGAGTATGGTGCCCCATCTTACCTTGAGCAAAATTGTTACTGACGCGGGTCATGATAGGGTATCGCAGAAAGTCGTTGCTGGAGTTTACCAGGGCGTTACAACGGTAGAGATCAATGTATGTGTCTTACTTCGTCTATCACTCTTACACGCATCTCTAATTTATCATTCAGAATCTTGCCTCTGAAACTGCTGCATACCTCACAACAAAACATCCAGACTACTCCATCCTTGCTGCTCGTATCGCTATTTCCGGCCTCCACAAGGAGACGAAGAATAGCTTCTCTCAGGTCATCAAAGACCTTCACTACTATGGTACGATCAAGCTTCTTCACATCAGAAGCTAATACGGATTCCTCTCAAGTTAATCCTAGAAACAATCTTCCAGCTGGGATGATCTCAAAGGAGATCCACGATGTCGTTTGCAAGCACGCAGAAACCTTGGACTCTGCCATCACCTACAGTCGTGACTTTGACTACAACTAGTGTGTCATCTTCGCAACATCACGGTATCACCCAGTATTGAAATCATCATGTAGCTTTGGCTTCAAAACATTGGAACGTTCATACCTCCTCCGTATCGACGGACGCGTCGCTGAGCGCCCACAACACATGATCATGCGTGTGGCAGTCGGTATTCACGGCAATGACATTAATCGTGCCCTCGAGACATACGACCTTATGTCTAAGCGTTACTTCACCCACGCTTCACCTGCTCTTTTCAATGCTGGTACACCCCGCCCACAACTTAGCTCGTGCTTTCTTGTTTGTATGCAAGAGGATTCAATTGATGGTGTCTATGACACCCTCAAGCAATGCGCGAAGATTAGCAAGCATGCTGGAGGCATTGGTCTTAGCATTCATTGTATTCGTGCCAATGGGTACGCGTTTCTTCCTCCTCCTGCAATATCCTAATCAATGTAAACATCTTGAGTTCTTATATTGCTGGCACTAACGGTTATTCGACTGGCATTGTGCCCATGCTACGGGCATACGACGCCACTGCTCGCCATGTCGACCAAGGAGGTAACAGACGACCTGGTGCCATTGCAATCTACCTCGAGCCCTGGCATGCCGATATCTTCGAGTTTCTCAACTTGAGAAAGAATCACGGAAAAGAAGAAATTCGTGCGAGAGATCTCTTCTATGCTCTCTGGGTGCCAGACCTCTTGTGAGTACATTTATTTTGTAGAATAAAATGCTTACTACTTTCAGTATGAGGCGTGTCGAAGCGGGTGCTGACTGGTCGCTCTTCTGCCCCAACGAAGCCCCCGGCCTTGCTGATGTCCATGGTGCAGAGTTTGAGACTCTATACGTGAAGTACGAGAGTCAAAGGCTTTATAAGAAGGTTGTTCCTGCTCGAAAGCTTTGGTATGCGATCCTCGAAGCACAAATCGAGACTGGAGGACCTTTTATGCTCTACAAGGATTCTGCCAACAGTGCGGGTCCAACATCTTTGATCTCCACCAGCCACTCATATGCTTGCAGGTAAATCCAACCAGAAGAATCTCGGAACCATCAAGTGCTCTAACTTGTGCGCAGAGATCATTGAGTATTCGTCACCGGAAGAAACTGCTATCTGCAATTTGGCTTCTCTTGCTCTTCCCTTGTTCATCACCGATGGTGTCTATGATTTCCAGAAGCTCCATGAAATCACTAAGGTTGTTGCTTTCAACTTGAATCGTATCATCGACGTCACATACTATCCTGTCCCTGAAGCCCGTCGCTCAAATATGCGTCACCGTCCTATTGGGATTGGTGTCCAGGGCCTTGCTGATGCCTTCATGATTCTGCGCATGCCCTTCGATTCTCAGGCTGCTAAGAAGCTCAATATACAGATATTCGAAACTATCTATCATGCGGCCCTCGAAGCCAGCTCTGAGATGGCGGAGAAGGATGGACCTTATGAGACATACCAGGGTTGCCCTGCATCGCAAGGATTGCTCCAGTTCGACCTTTGGGGTGTTACTCCCACTGATCTTTGGGACTGGACCTCGCTTAAGCAGAGGATCGCAAGAACTGGCCTTCGCAACTCTCTCTTGTGTGCACCCATGCCCACTGCCTCATCGAGTCAGATTTTGGGCTTCAACGAGTGCTTTGAACCTTACACAAGGTACTACTATCAATAATTTATATCATGTACTCTTCTCACTAAATGTCGACAAATCCTGTAGCAACATCTACACTCGTCGTGTCCTTGCCGGTGAATTCCAGGTCGTGTGCCCTTGGCTTCTCAAGGAACTTGTTGGCCTTGGACTCTGGAATGACAACATGAAGAACATGATCATCGCTCGCAATGGTTCCATCCAAAACATCCCTACTATTCCTGATAACATCAAGTCGATATTCAAGACAGCTTGGGAGATCAAACAAAAGACAGTAATTGATCTTGCTGCTGATCGTGGTGCCTTTATCTGCCAGAGCCAAAGCTTGAACATCTACTTGCCAGTGCCGACTCCTGGTCAGCTGACAAGCATGCATTTCTATGGCTGGAAGAAAGGTCTCAAGACGGGAATGTACTACCTCCGCACGAAACCAGCTGCTCAAGCCATTCAGTTCACCGTCGATCAGAATGCCCTTAAGAATGCCGAGGTCGAAGCGGCCAATGAACAACAGGTACTCATCGCCAGCAGTGCGCGCACGATGCAGCCATCCGCAGAGCCTGAGTCTATGTCTGTGCTGCAATGCCAGATAGACTATGAGCTTCCAAAGTTGCCACGCTCGCTTCAGAAGGTGTGTTGGATGTGCACTGCCTAGGTCTCGAGTGCGCGAGGATACCTTCCTCTGTGCCCTCAACCTTGGACTCTGGTTGGGAGACTTAGAGACGAGAAATGGATCTGCTGACCAAGTAATCCAATGTTATCTGTGGGGACTCGGGAGACGAGCAGCGGGGAGAAAGGAACAGTCATTCATTGCGTGGTATTAGTAGCAGGAGCTTGGAGAAGAAAGTGATATACTGTGAATATCGAAGGAGTGATAATTGTATTTTCGCAATCTCTTTCTAACATGAACGGCTTAGTAGAATGTATGTATGGATATTGGGTAATGATTGTCCATGATACAGGAATCCAAGACAAATATCAACTGTAACGTACGCGTAAAACTCCAGATCACAAAGTGTACACGAACCACGCCGAACGGTCGCCAAGCCCTGGCTCTTCATTCTCCCGAGGGGTCGTCGCCCGTATCTCTGCCTTCTTCTTGTTCTCGGAGGTAAGGAAGATAATATTGAAGGTCGTGAAGACGATCATGAGTATAGAGAAGATCAAGAGGGTGATGGTAGCCTTCGTGTAAAGAGGAGGAGCAGAGAGGGAACCAAGAAGCCAAGTCGCGAGGATACCGCCAGAGTTTGTCATGATGAAACCGATGGCGATAGCGGTAGCACGACGGGTATACGGTGCAGCATTATTAGCACTCCATGTAGAGAGAGCGGGGGCGGCAGAGTAGGCACCGGTGACGCTAAGGAACAGGCTTCCGTATTTAACGTGCACAGACTCGCCGGCTGTAAAAGACGGAGATCAAATAGTTATCAACAATGGCAGAAAAGAGTCGATGTACCATAAAACATGGCGAAGCCGATGGTGGCAAGGATACCAGCGAAGATACTAACGTAGCCACGGCAACCGTAGCGATCGGAGATGTAAGAACCGATGATCGTGACTTTGGGCAGGTTAGCAAGGAGGATGAAGCATTATGGTCAGATACTGACCAACGAAAGCAACAGCGAAAGGTGGCACGCTGTAGAGCTGGGCATCAGCATTGATATATCCAAGACCAGCGACAATGGATGGAGCGAAGCTTTAGAGCCAATATCAGATAATGGCGAGGTATCGACCAGAATGGGATACATACTAGGCGAGACCATACACGAGAACACCTGGGATACGCGCCTTCAAGGGCATGTCAAAAGAACGCAAAAAGGATCAGCTCACCATCAAAGAAGAAAATGAACGCTAGAAACCAGACTTGAGGAAGGGTAAATGCCTGTCTGACTTCATGCCAGCTGAAACTGTCAGCCTTCTCGTTATGTCCAGTAGCGCCGCTCTCGCGAAGGCGAGCAATGACGTAGGCTTTTTCCTTCTCGTTAAGGAAGCGAGCGTGAGCAGGGGAACGGGGAAGGGTAACGTAGGCGGATAGTCCAAACGCGACGGTGAAGAGTCCTTCGAGGATGAAAATCCAAGCCCAACCAGGGCGATGGCCAACACCATCCATCTTGATAATGCCGTATGCGAGTATACCTGAGAAGGCACCAGAGAGGGAAGCGGTGGAAAAGAACGCTGAAATCCTGCGGGATCGGATTAGAAGAATGATATGCTATCAAGAATACCGCGATGACTAACCTCGATTGGAGCTGACGACGAGGGTACCAGAAAGAAAGGTAAAGAACGAGACCTGGGAAGACGCCGCCTGATAGGTTCTCCACTCGTAAATTTTTTGCAAGCCTTGACTACGAAGTGACTTACCTTCACAAAGACCAAGGAAGAAACGGCAAGCCAAGAGTCCTGCATAGTTTCTAAGAACACCTAAACTTATGTATTGGCGTAAGTTTTCTCATATTACAGTGAGCTCAAACCTTGCAGAGTAGTGATGATTCCCCAAAGGGTTAGCATCGTGGGCAGCATAAGATTCGGGCCGACCGCCTATACCAATTCAAAAGAGGTGTCACCATTGGCAACTGAATGGCACATACCTTCAAGACGAGGTTCGAAGGAAGCTCCGCCACGATGTAGGGAATGTAGGTGACTGTCAATGCTAGACTGTATTGATAGTTTGACATCTTCAAGTCCTTTTGCAAACCAGCGACTCGAGCGTTGGCGAGATTAGTTCGGTCCTATGGGATAATCAATGTAAATCATATAGGCTGCGATTCGAGCTAAGGAGATAGCTCACTAAAAACGATAGTAAATAGAACATGGCCACAACTGGGAGAACGAAGAAATCAATTTTCCGCCATGATTTCTCGAGGACTGGGTCCAACGCAAGCTCCTCGGTCTCAACACTGTTGGCTTCAGGATGCGCTTTCTCGGGGTCGGTTGAGATAGTCGAGGGAGCTTTTTCTGAACTTGTCATCGTGTAGCGTAGAGCAAGGAATTCAAGCCAAGAGAAGAAGAGAAAATTGGGCGATCTGTATTGATTCTGGAAGAAGCATTGCTCTAATAAGTAGGCCGCGTAATGGTGACAGTTAGATTTCAAGTTGTTCGGCTATCATCGATTCATCAGTTGATTGATGTATATACTGATTTGAATCAACTGAGTAGCAAAAATCTGTCAATCTACTTCCGAAAAATTTCCCTCCAATTTGCCAGACTCCTCCATGTCCGATTCCATACTTAAGTGCTTATATGTAATTGTTATGGGGCGCTATTTGCATCTCCTTGTGTATCAATCCAATCTCGATTTCTGTCTGAAGCACGATTCTCTGACGTCCAAAATTTGGTCCGAATCAGTCTGCAAATCCCTATACTACATATCCTTCCTTCAACTTGACTTTCACGAGGTATGGCCTGTCAGAATCCCGAGTGGGATCGTTACCGGGAAAGCGATATCACGGAATTGACTATGTACCAGAAATGCCTCGGGTATCGCAGATGGTGCTTCAAGGCACACAATACTTGCATGTTGCAAGCGATGTCTATGTATCAACCAGCCCTTTGCCGGCGTTCCGTGGAAAAGCTGATAAGTGTACCTAAGTAGTGCATTACATTTTAGTTGATACATACATCAAACAACGTCGCACATGATTTAGACAAGCAATGGCACCTAGTCCATCGAGCCAAGTCCTCTCAACTATATTTTATCGGACAGCGGCTGCTGCGTGTCATGACGACGCTCACACGCATGTTTTGGAAGATGGCTGGGGTACCGGTCAGGGTCGGATGAGTTTGCGCCATGCATATGTACCTCTGGTGCTGTTCATTTAAGTAGTTAAAGACCACCGATAAACGACGCAGTCGGGGAGATGACCTAACGTTCATAAATCAGGCTCATAATAATATACACTGGAAGTAAGAGAAGCGGGAGCATACTCCGTAAATCAATGTCAATTGCAAGTACATATTTTGTTGTAGCCTATGGCATCAGTACTAGTACTAACGGTTACAAAGGATGGCTATGGATTTTGCGTGGTGGGGTCGACGACGCTTGTCACTTCCTTTGCCACAGAAACCAGCACTGAGCTTCGCCTGCTAGCAAAACCTTCAGGGCTAGTCGTTTCGAGTTCGTACGTTCCAGTCGTCACCTTTGATGAGATTCATCAAAGAGAGAACGAGGGACTGAATGAAAGAATATATACTATTTGTGATTGGTGGAAGTTCGCCGTAGAGTATCTTTCAAGCTACATCTCGTTTTAAGCAGTCAGATAACAATATGTTCCACGATACCAATCATACCTGTGATACTGGTGAGCCATCTCCAAACAACACATTGTGTCCAGTTCCATCCGCAATCTTCCTCCATGCGGAACGCGCGTTGAGAGAGGACAGAAGAACGTTGGTATACAGCTTTGACAGCGAGAAGTCCCAAACGAAATTGCTATCCAGCAACGTCAGGGAAGGTACCTATTACTGATCGTAACGTGGACTTACATTGTGGTGTGCTTTTGTTCATATGCTAATTGTCGATGCTGCAGTGGGGGACGAGATATAGAATGACGTACTGGTAGTACAAGGAAGCATATCACGTCGAGGGTCGCAAACACAGCTGTAATGAATCCAGTCTGGATAGTCCACCGAATAATCTGAAGTGTCTCAAAGCATAAGACTTTCGATGATTTTCGATTCAGTTGTTGAGATACCGACCCTGTTAATGGCATCATCGGTGCCAATGAACCCTGTCTTCCGGCGTGCCTATTCGATGTCGAGGTGAAGATTGGAGTGAGCATACAAAAAGGCTCGATAGTGTATCGAAATTGCGAGAAAAAAGCGTACCAGATTCACTGATAATGAGATTGTGATTGTTATATCCGCAATTGCGGACGCCAGCAACCATAACAGGGCTGGCCAGTGTAACTCGGGTTTTCTAGAGTAACGCCGAATTTTGATGACTGTAACCGTCAGCCAGACACCACCACCTGGTTACCTTTGAGATCGATATGTTCAAAGGCCGAGAAAAGCATGATCAGACTCACACAAGGATGCAATTGCGAGAGCACAAATGACAACACCAAGCCACGTTTGCTTGCTAATAAGTTTGATCCGATAGGCGACGAAAATTTGAATTGGTGTCGAAATAATTACGGTAAGTAAGGGGTCTGACAAATGTGAATGCCACATCTCACTTGTCAGAGCGAGCAGAGGCCTACCAGTTGGTAGAACTGGACGTAGAATGAGACAGTATCTCCGAATTAGAAAAAGAGAACTCACACAGTGGAAAGAATGTCGTCGCCTCCGTCGTTCCTACATATCATGGATAGATAGATACGCCTCGTTCGGGTGAAAAAATAGAACCTGACGTACCGTATTTATTCACTAACGGCTCGTACATTATCGCCAAATCAAAGCCTGTGTTGAATGTCTCCGCGAGAAATAAAAAGAGGACCTCACTCGAAGTCAGTAGTAAATTTCACCATGATGTTTACTCGCTCACGAATAGACGCATTGATAACTGGTCTCTGATCAATCATCAGCAAACTTGACATCCGAGAGGTTCAATGCGAACTTCTTGTATGCTCCATAGTAGATAAGTACCTGCCAGAAATTATCAACAAGAACTTGAAGAAGCAGTAGAAATCGTAATCAAAGCCCCTACCTGAATTAACAGAACCTGTCCGGCCATCAAAATGCTATTCACACCAAGAGCTTCGGCACTCACCCCGTAGAGAATGGCATTCACAAAAGCTCCTGCGTGCGAAATTCATTGGAAATGAATTTCAGACTTGAAGAAGGAAGGGTTTTACCAACGAGCATTGGACCAAAACTATGGAGCGATCCGTTAGGTACAAGGCCAGATAAATGTCAAGGGTGTACTCACAGCAGTTGAATTGCAGGCATTTCTCTCTTATCGGAGAGAAATGTTCTCAATCCTCCTATCTCTCTAATAGCACGATATAAAGAGACAAACGCGAACAATGGGAGCTAGAGAAGCCAGAAAAATGTGGGCAAAGCTCGTGATGCGCATGATTCTACCATCATTGATGTTATCTTGCTGTAGGTTTACCGGGGTACACTTATGTGAGATTATTAGGCCTTCGCATGACCCATTTGTAAGTTCCGTGTGCCCGTATGATTGATCGGAACGAAAGCTTTAGAGCCCCACATGTGGTGACGGCTTTGCCGATTACGGTAACGGGTTCATTACTGCAAATGTTAAATATAAGTGGAAGGACCACGACGGATGAGAACTTCAAGTACCTCTTTCCAGAGGTTAGGAGACGGGATCGACTTGAGTTTTTATGAAACATCGTCGGAGATATGTGCTGCAGTCACTGCGTATCAATGATCATCGATCATACTAGTAAGTTATGTATCCATCAACAAAGTGATGCGGTTGACCCCGCAGCTTGAGTAACTATTCTTGACAGTCAAGATGACCGACGCAGCGCTCCCGCGCTGACAAAGATCAAAGGGTTCAGTACATACTACCGGAGTAAAACTGTCCGTTCAGATGGCACTTTGACATGACTGAAGCAGGTGGATTTTACGTCCAGTTACCAGTGGAATCCAATGATTTAGTCCATAGTACCTACGTTATGCGCAGGTTAATCAAGTCAATGTTGTAAGATTTTCGATTCGAGTCCGATATCATCGTAGACATAGATCTATCTTGATAGGTCCTGAATCATATAAATTTCGACTCTTGATGCTTTCGGACGTCAAGTATGTAGGACACAACACTGGCGTAAGTCGCAACGTTGAACTAGTGTTTGGATGTCTATTGGGTACTATACGGGTGTACCGGCCGTGGGTCATCCATACGCTCCACGACCTATAGAATAGCATTAGAAAAACCTCGAGTAACAACAGGATCTGAAGCTGACTTTCGTCACTGTTATTCCGTATTCAGCGTCTCGTCCATATGAGGCTGAGGAAGGGTCGTAGGATATTTGAGTGTTGAGCTCGAATGTCGGAGAAGAAAAATTGTCATGCTAAGGAGAGATCGGTTCAAAAGGCATCGAGAGCGAAATATTATTATCGAGACGTACCGGACTGTCGAAGGTGTCAAGCTAGATCGATAGCGTTAGCTACGAAGGTTTAGGTGAAACAGTCTCTACGCACCCGTCTTCGCATATTTCCACTAGAGATCCTCGCCGATTGGGATGAACTTGTGGTCTTCTCATTCAATGAAGCTCTCGCGTTGAGTGACGAGAGAAGACAGTTGGAATATAGCTTCGAGAGAGCAAGATCCCAAAGGAAGTTTCTGAAGGTTGGTTAATAATGGAAGCTGGGAGATAGGAGATCACTTGCAGGGCAGTGTGCTACACAATGGAACATGTTTGAATACGTAGATATAGGAATCATGAAAGATACACGTACAGGAAGTGCTTAGGAACGTTGGCGTGGATGATCAGAATGTGAATGAATGGAGACGAGAAGGTAATGCACTTACTCATGAAGAATACCACGTCGCCAATGGCGAAGAGGGCACTATGAGCCTCAATCAGTCATTGTTACATAAAACGAGCCTCTGTACTCACGTCAACATACCGGTCTGGACGGTCACTGGGCAAGCCTATCAGTGCGAAGTCCGATATATACAAGACAGACTCACTCCTAATGATCTTGGAAATAGCGTCATCGGTCACATCAAATCCCGTCTTTCGCTTAGACTGTAGGATGGAATGAACATGTAAGCCAGCATCATTGAGCGAAATCGATCATACAAGAGTGTAGACCAGAGAGGCCGTGATCAGCATGTCAGCACAACAGGCAGACAAGAACCAGAGAAGGGCAGGATCATGAAGTTGAGGTTTCTTCTCGAAGACCTTGAGGATAGCGACCATAGTTCCAGTCCAGCACCCACCCGCTGTGACAGAGGTGAGCAAAGGTCGATCACCATAGACAATGCTCACCAAAAGAAACGACAGACAACAACGAAATGACAAGAGAAATCCAGATAGACTTTGTGAGTTTCATGATCCTCCAAGCAAAAAATAGCTGGATAGGGGTAGATACAGCTACCTAAATTTGTTGTCAACGTCGAGTAAGGATGTGGATGAGTGCTGATCCTTACAATCACGATAGGTTCTGTATAGCACAGCAAAATCAACAAAAGAATGATAGACGCCATCCAAGCTACATACCGCTAGCGAATACTAGGATAGGATGTGAGAGGCGGGTAAACGCTGTTGACAAAAGAACTACCACATACAAGTTGGGAAGACAGTAGTCGCTTCCTGAGTTCCTGGTCAAATCAGGAGGATTACTCGCCAGGAAAAGCTGAAGAGGAAAGTTTACGTGCCATAGCGAAGGATTAACGGTTCGTACATAATAAACATATCGAAGGCGGTGTTTGCTGTTTCTACAATGAATAGATAATACACCTAGTGATAAGTGAGAATCGATCGTATGACTGATTTGAAGATTTGAAGACTTACAAGCCACCGAATCCAGACGACGTCTCTGTGCAAAATCATAAGTCTCCACGAGATGCAAGAAGCGTCAGAGATCTGGCTTACTTCTTGTACATCTGATAGTAGTTGTATGTCTTGCGGAGAAAGTTTTCAATTTTGAAGGCATCGGCGCAAATACTACAATCCTGCGCACCTGTACTATCAGGACCTAAAGAGTAACACAATCAATCAAGGATGTTATCAGTGTATTGCGATGAACTTAAGTCACCCCATAGAAAATCATGTTGAGGAAGACTCCAATTAACATGGGCCCGAACCTAATGGTAGATCTGTTAGACGTGATCAAGCCTCCAGCATACACTCACGAGAGCTGAACGTTCGGCATGGTGAAGGGAGGATAAAAGACTATAACAAACTCAGGATAAACGACCGTATGTATTTGAATCCGAGAGAAGGAAATCAGCACCTCGTGTATGAGTTTATCCCTGAATCCAAATGGGCATGTAATAGAAGCGCCGGAAAGTTTATGGCAGATGCTACGCGCAGATATCTATTATATTACACTTGAGTTGAACGTAAATGTTTGACGCGACCCGCTTAGTACTAGTAGATCATGCGGTGCGTGTCATTTGTTGGCATCGGCAAGCATGTCCATTAGAGACTCATCTTCCAAGAGTCAGGCTGTCAGTCCGTCGTTCTGATCTCTTCAGAGGCACCCGCGACAAACAAACCACACTGGTAACACATAATAAACAACAACACCAAACCCGTGACAGCTTGAAAGAAGGTTCAAGATGAATCTAACTTTGTTCGCCAGCAAGTACTTGAAGACTTCCCGTGGTTCGACGCCCTGCTCTGAGCTCACACTAGAATTCGGACTATGTTTCCTGACTAAAGATTTTGCCTCCTCCTCTATCCTGGCTACTATGGAGTGCTCTGTTATAGTAGTGCTTTGTACAAGCTCCGTCTTATACATACATAGGAAAGTATTATTGTGCCACCTAAGCCATCTAGGCACCGACGAGCTTGACGCTCCGAACTAGGCTAGGCTTGAGCTCATATGATCCATGTACTAGTTTACCTGGCGCTTATCCGCATGGACTTATTATGCGGTTTTCGTTGTTCCATGGCCTTCTTATGTTGCTCGAAGTACATATGTATGCATTAGTCTTTTGCATGAAAAAACCCTTGGCCTGTGCCAACTCGACATATCAATCTAGTTACCGCTGTTCCGTAATTCCGGATGCAATGACCCATTCAGGATGGATCAGCAAGATTCGGATGACTCATTGCCCTTAGACGCAGGTATCTGTGAATGCGATATAGAACGACAGCTAAGTAGGTCGATGAACCCGTAAGGTTCACGCGGTTGGCGTGAGTGAATGTGATGCATCATTAGTTATATTAAGATCACGCCAATTCATCATTCTCACAGGTACCGTACACTCTAATGATATTCGAATGATAGTCGATCTGATCTAGGTAAGTCAATAAAGCCAAGTTCAGTGAACGACGTTGTTCTCATGCGTCTATTATAACTCCGGAAAATCCGAACATGGCAGCGCATCAGGCGTGCGTGGTTGGCGATCTTTTCCATCATGCATCAGCATCTAACAATTGAGAAAATATCTCCTTTTTTGCCTCAAGTAACGGATTTTCGGTGGACTCTCTCGACAACCAGAACCTTAACTGCTACATACACAGTGGAATCTGGATTGAGCTTCTGCTCAGCTCTTGCATTAACTTTGCTTGAGAAACGTCCATAATGCCCGTCGATACCTTCTCAGGAGGTGTTGTGTCAAATTGACCAGCTTTAAAAACATTTTTCCATTTGTCCTATCTCGCATTACCAGTGTCTCGGACGGAGTAAGAAATTTCTGTATTGTGCGGTCGTTAATGCTTGATATCATGTCATGGGAGTGCTTAGTGATATCGATATGTAGACAGGTACTTGAAGGGAGCAGGGCTGATTTACCGCTGCCGATAATGCTGCTCGGAAAGTGATCTATATGATTATAAGGTGAAAATTCTCAAGCCGAACGCGAGACAGGCCGAGGCCGAGGTCTGGATGTAGATATCAAAGTAATTACATAGCAAGATTCGGTGGCGGAATTTCTAATGACGAGATTCATCATAATTGGAAATTGACAACTCATCCATATTCTTCCGATCTGAAGGTTAAACAGCATGGTCCGTGTTTACGGAGAGTCGGTGTAGGACCCAAGTGACATCTGTCCTTTGTCTCGTCAGTTGAGCCTACATATGGACGAGAAGCGAAGGTATCAGATGGATGCGCAGCGCTATGTGGTAAACAAATTTGTAAACATAAACACCGGCTCGGTTAATACAACACATACAACATGCATGCAGTCGAGAAGATATTCGCCGAATGTCATATTGCCTGTGGCTGCAAGATGGACGATCATCAAGTTATTCGTAGCTGCGTCACTGAACACCAGGGCGGAGACTACTAGTAATGCCCCTTGGGTATACTTTGAATACTGATATACCCAATATACCTAGGGCAACTGGCCGTGGGGAGTCCACGACTATTGTATCGGTTCATAATACCCACCACCAATGTCATGTTGTTCCCCATTGTCCTGGGTCCACGGCTATCAATTCACTCACTCTGCGATGATAGTTTGAAACTGAGCATAGAGAACATGTAGTATATAATTTGAGACTGACAATATTCCTTGCAAAATGTATTTATGTACTGATACTTTGCTGCGGCACCCTATGTGCATCATCGTCCGATTTTTGGGTTCACTTACTTCCAGAAAACACCTTGCAAAATGTAATTTATGTATCGATACTTTGCTGCGGCACCCCATGTGCATCATCGTCTGATTTTCGGGTTCTCCCGAGCTGATCTACTTACTTCTCGAAAACTAAGCCATTTGTGGTTTGTTTGATGTGTACCTTCAAGTCGAGGCCGCGTTGAACGCTTCTCTCCGAGACGGGAGCACCACAAGATCACCGACCAATTTCTTATCAGCTTCTTCTATCTGACTATATACGGCCAATACCTTAAATGACTCCTCATATCCCAAAACTTGAAGATTCTCGGTACCAATCTGCATATCG
>JAGGAS010009504.1:0-15574 GCA_017657355.1 Termitomyces sp. K1Ac | reverse complement strand
ACGAGCATATAAGGATTTGAAATCAAAGGGTCTCAAGAGCGAGGTGAGTAGATGGAAGCCTTACGCCCTTCGACCCAACAACAATCTGATTCAAATTTTTCCAGCGTGTCGCTCTGCTCAGTGTGTGGAAGAATTTCGAGGAAATGCACGGCACAGAGGCGGGTGTGGCTAAGGTAGATGGCATGATGCCGATCAGCACCAAGCGCCGCCATGTTGATCCGGAGACCGGGGAGACTGTCGAAGGTTCGTTTGCGTTTCGTCTATTCATTCTAACATTGTGACTGACATTATACCTCGTTTGCAGATTGGGACATTGTATTCGCGGACGACGAGCGCGAGGCGAACCCGACCTCATTCAAGTTCCTCCAGATGGCCCATGCATGGAAAAAGTCACAGGCAGTCAAGGACCTCGGTATCGGTGGCGGTGGCAGCGCCAGCCTTCTTTCTGGGTTTACGGCTGCCTCTGCTAATAAAACTCGGGACGCCGATGCATCGACTGAAGTGGCTAGCTCACATGGTGGTGATGAGGACGCTTGACGATGGGGTTCGTTCCAGTGTTGTTCGAACTTGACCGATTTGATCTGTGTATCCGAAGCCGAACAACTGACAGCTGAAGTTAAGCACGTTTCCCAGCGTCACGATTTCCACTCACTCTATCTATCTATCTCTTCGTCATACGGTCGATGATGTTCATCGCGATTCCAATTGTAAATTAGTTGTTCTTCCTACCAGCACCGTCGTTCAGGCAAGGACGTTAGACGTTTCAAGCTTCTGCTCCACGAACCCCTTCTGAAAAAACGTTGTCTGTCCATATCATTCAGCACATTGTAAACAGTATATCTGGACTACTGGGTGTCTTGATTCCACAGACAGTGAATCATTCAAGCTCACTGATGTTGCTTATCTTTTCAACGGACAGTATACGCTTTACAGCTCTCAAAACTACGAGACGCTAAGAGATTGATTGCAATAGCCTTGCCGTCCGAGAGTGAAGGTGAGCTGGACGGTTGTCTATCCACTTCCCTGTGACCAGCCCATTGTGCATAAATACCGATGAGTAACTGTCTTCGTCAGTAGCCTTGCAGAACAAGGTCCACACGAGTAGTTTATTGTGTTGGGAAAATCGAGATTTCTGTTGAGATTGAAACGCGTCACTCCTAACAGCATAGATGAGTCCAATGGATCATATGAGAAGCCACACAAATATCCTCTTCTATCCGTTTACACGTTCCTTCGAAGTTACTAATTAGATGTTAGATCTTGAGCCTAAGAAGTGCAAACATCTCATGAACAGGAGGAAAGATGATGTGACATATATTTATAGGAGAACTACGGCAGATATATCCTTCAAAGGTAAAGCTCAAGCTTCATTTTGGCCTTTGGCTTCGACCGTTTTCTTCCGACCTTGAAGAATGATCAACGTCGTTGCAAAGCACGCGCTTCCAACCATGCTCGTGATCTGTATGCCAAGACTTTAAATTTATAGACTCATTGATGCTTCAAATGGTACCAACTCCACAGAAAACTGCCGGCCGCCACCACTTAAATTCTTCTGTAAGTAGAGCGCCGCCAATTGGTGTACCTGAAGATCTGTTAGGACGCTAGCAAAAAAATCTGTTTTCTTTGTATCCTACCAATAAGACCGCCAATACCTTGAGTCAGAAAAAGAGTCAATACTACGAGTCAGACTAGTTGTTGGCGCACCAGAAAAGAAAAAGGCAATTCCCATGCGAACGCTGAAACCAAGATTCAGACTTTGATAACGAAAGATATTGTCAATAGAATTATGGTTACCCTAGCTCGGACAGATCACGACTGAGAACGACTAGCATAGGACTGGTCAATCCTACGACTAGAAAAGACGTCAGTGTCGTCGCACAGCTCCAAATTGATTGAACCTACAAGCACCAGCGAAGAAACCGTAAAAGAGTGCGATAAGGACAACGCCCGGTATATCTTTCAAACCTATCATTCCGAATATTACAGCTGCACAGGCCCCAGTGGCAAATGTCATCATGTTCATAACTCCCAAAGTATTCGCGAAGAAACCAGGTACAATTCGCCCAACAAAACTCGAGAAGTTGAGAATAATGAGCTGCGAAAGAGTGAAAATCCCGTGATAAACAATGAAATCTCAAGCTTACTGAATAGAAGGCAAAGTTCTCGTTCAGCTTGTGTGAGGTGGCGTCAAGTTGAATATAGAATTGAGGGAAGTAAAATCCGATCGAAAATACGAGGAGCCTGATTTAACCCTTAGAGTTTGAGGATAAGGAAGAAAATGATTGCTTACCCAAACGCGGCAGCGACATAAGCTCCATCCACGCTCAGATTTTTCAGAATCTTTTTGCTATCTTGGAGTGTAGCCTTCTTCGTTGACACCCTGGTTCTCATCAAGCAAGAGGCAATCAACAATAGACCTGCTTCTACACCTGCGCTCGCTCGGACGGCATTACCAAATCCTAGCTTTCCAAAAAGGTTATTCAGCATAATGGGATGAATGATCGCCCCTATGGACGCTCCTGAGGCAACGATGGTCATGGCAAGTGCCCGTTTCGTGGTAAAATACTGTGAAACTACGGCGACGCTAGGAACGTAGGTCAGCCCACCTCCGAGGCCAGCACCGAGGCTTTGAGCAAGGAAAGCCTGGGTAAGTCAGTGCCAATGGTATCATTGTCAACAGTAATAGACGGTACCTGATAGTAATGATTCGGCTTAGCCAGTGAAAGCATGTATAACGAGAAGACAGTCAACGATGAGCCTCCCCATAAAAGCGGATAGCTGTCGGATCAGAATAGGTACTAATCACCACACATTTCAATTGTTCGGAGGGAAAAACTCACAAATATCCTCTGTCGTACAGCCGGCCAGCGAATACACCTCCCGCTATGAGAAGGAACGCATTGAAGCTACCTATCCACCTGGAGAAATCAAATGAATGAGATTTCCTCACACAAAGCGAGTTCGTCTTACGATATTGAAGAAGGGGATGCATTCGAGATATATTCTCGAACATAAAAATCTGGGAAGAATATGTTAATTCCGACTGACTACTGAGAGGAATTAGGGACAACGGACATACCTTGGTATACTCCGAAGGACGACGTGTAACCGAAGTTGCAGACTTGAATGAGGAATGCGCCAAGGACTAGTATTGTTCTCGTTCTCGTGAATGGGGAGGACAAAAATTGTCACTTACCAGTACACCAAGCTTCAAGGCCTCCATCGGGCGGTTGACTTTGTGCAGCAGCTGCCAGATCGGTGGACTTTTGCTCGGACTGGGGGGATAGACTGGGAGGCGCCGACATCTTGAGAGAACGCTAAGACCTAATAGGTGCGAGCAAAGGACAAAAATGGGACGTCGGCATAGTCTAAGATCCAAAGCAATCTAAAGGGATCCACATATGGCATCAATCTTCTTGCCATAATTTAGGCGCGGGTCTTGTCTTGGGATCCTTCAAGAGCAATTGCACCATGTCACTGCCCATCATTTCTTGACACATCTCCGGGAGGGAGGCCGCTGACCCCCGGGGCCCGATCGTTACGCGTTAGTACTTGACTCCGACAATCAGAATATCAACCATTCTAGGGCTTCCATTTTCGATTACTTCCTATTACAGCCATTTTCATAACGTTAGGCCCTTTTGACTTCTCGTTGTTCAGTTGCTTGTCTGATCCTAAGTACATACATCATCATCTAATACATAGTGATCTTGAGGTATTTGTGGTCCTTGCACTTGCAGTGCACTCGGCCTGCTCTTTGGTAAGTCCAGCATCGCCGGAACTAAATAGACGAGCTCAAAGGGGTCTAACGTTATGAAAATGGCTGTAAGTACTTCTTGGTATGTATCTATATGCGAGACAGGCGCGTGGTAACCGCAAGATGGTCGTCATCGCATGTCTGTTTTCATCCTATTCCCAACAGCCAACGTAAGAAGTTCAAGAGCCGAAGATGGAAATCTGGGTATGGAGGACAACTCAGATGTAAAATGTATGTGAAAAAACTGATTACAGTATGATTAGCACCGGCATATGGTGCATAGAGCATAGGCGTACGATCCGTATACAATCTATCTGTGGTCGGTTCACCTGCCTCGCCGCCAAGCTATAAGCAACTCCGGGGAAAGGGATGCTGTCAGCTGCCGACACTCACGGCACTGCTTTTCTCCAGACTTCTATGCAACTTCTATATACCCTTCCCGTTCGCATATGCACAACTCCAACGAACCAACATTAACAAGCTACTGCGACAAAGGCAGTTTCCAGGTGTATACTTTCAATGCGATTGTCCCGTTTTGGAGAACAAAAAACAATCTTCCTGTTGCGTTCGTCTTCTGTTGCGAAGTCAGACGTTTGGCCCATGTCTGTTCCTACCTATATAATAATGCCGTGGACCGCTTCAGAGTGTTTTGGATAAAGCAGGATAAACACTTGTTCAGCAGTGGGTGAGCGCCACACTGGATTTCAGTATCATGGGCGAATCAGAGCGATAGGTACTGTTGTAGATCAAAGATGGAATGTGTCTTGCATGAACTTGACACGAGATGATAAAGCAGGTACCAAGTAAATTCTCTGAGTAAAATAATTCATAAGATCATCTAGTAAATCCGTTCACGTAGCTAAGCGTTGGATAGGCCAAAAATGCAAACACAACAGTGCCAAGAATAAATGTCGCTAACTTGATCAACATACGAGAGGTTGATTCTTTAGGTCCACAGCGCATTCCAACCGGATTAGATGAAGATGCCTTCGGTAGGAGATGTATTTCAACTTTTGATTTGCCCCTCGGATCAATGTCTGGGAAATAACCTGAGAGTATTTCCATTAAAAGAATCACATTGAGTCGATATTCATAAAGAATCTTCACTTACGAGGGCTGGAATAATACCATACAATGCAACCTTGTACGAACTGCTCAAGAGCATGTAAATATTTGTGGACAGCAAGGTCTACATCAGGGCCAAAAGACGGTAACGACTCTTTCAGTTTGACATAGTCTTGGACTCTGCCTGCTATCATCTTGGTCAAGAGATCAACAGCCTCTTGAAGATCAAGGTTATGAGCATGCTGCAATACACAAACAAAGTTCTGGTAGTCCCCGTCAGCCTGTTCTTTCTGTGAAACATTTAACATTGGCTTCACGCAGAGAAAGATCGTTGTATATACTCACATTGAACGAGCACAGATCCTGTATTCAGGAAGCAAACATTAAGGAAAACTTGATCATGCAATTTGTCAACAAATTGAATCTAAAAACTTACATTAGGCCAGGTCATGATATCCGATGTTGCTTGTGACATGCCGATAATGACAGGATGTTCCCAAACGAAAGAAGGAATATCAAGGTCGAGAGAATATTCAACCATGGCTATCATGATGATTTGAAACTTGAACGTGATATGCGAAATGGTATTCTCCTTACCTTCAACCAGCGCAGCCCCAATCGTGCAACGGCGCATGAGGATGAATTCATCGACGGGTGGAACTCGATCTAAATCCCTATTGAGTGATTGCTGGACTTGTGATGCGCTCCAGTCCAAGAATGCCTGCTTGAATCTGGAAAAAGTTCTTTGCGATAGTTTATGTGGATAAGAGGTCAAACTGGCCTTCGGTACATTCCCGACTTCCCATTGGCTCGTAGACGACGAAGGAGGCTGGAACGAAATATGAGCTCCCTTCTTTGCAGACATATTCAACTCACTCCCAAAGCATGCCTGCGTATGGATAGCGCGGTTGGGGAGCGGAGTCATCGTGAAGGATACTACAGGATATGTCATGTCCACCCTGAACCATTTCTGGTTTGGACTGGTATTCGCCCTCGTCGGAAAGATCATCCGTCTGTTCATCAATCAATACCTCAGTGCGAGTCGGGTCGAATGAAGAGCTATTTACCGAAAATGCCCAAAGGAAAAATGCTAAACAAGTCGTAAGGTGCTCCAAATCGGCCTCGGGGAAACTCAGAGCAGCGAAAATGTCGAATCTCCCAACGTTTATAAACTTTTCCGCCTTTGCTCTATCATATACGTTAAACCTGAAAGGAACACATGAAAACAAGATCCATCTATGCCTGAGAGTGGATATATTACCCCTCAAACCACTTTAGAACGGCAGCATTAGCTTGATCCCGGAGAGAACTCTCTTTGAGTTCAAAGACAGCGCCAGTGATTTCACAAATATTTGGAAGAAGGAATGAACTGGGATGATTGAATGCGACCATGATATTCGTGGGCCACATTTCTCCAGTGGGTCGTTCAGGATAATTTATATGAGTTTCATGCAGATGATTATTCATCGCCGTGTTCGCCAAAAACGAGCAGCAAAATATCGTTAGGAACCAAACGACATGTACATCAGAGGATCATAGAAAACATCTGACCGAGCCGCGTATCGCTCAAGTCAATTTCTATGATAGATATGCTAACCTTCTAACATAATCTTTTCCGAAAAGGAAAAGTATTCTTTCGAGCGGCAGTGCGTCTAGCCGTCTAACATCTAGCATGACTTCCTGCCTCTCGAACGTTATTCTACTCCCCCATTCTCCGAGCGAGACATTACGTCGCTCGTCATCACTCTCCCCTGTACCATCTTTTCTTCGCCACGGGCGTCGACCCCTCCAGCGTGGAAACCGTCAAGCCGCCCAAATTATGCGCTGTCCTTCTCAATCTCAACTGGCTGTTGCCAACGATGTGTTGAGCTCTTGGCAATCTATTGGGCCCTGAAGACCCACACTGAAATTCTATGATAGAAAATATGGTATCTCAATATTCCATGTTACTCGAGTGGGCGCTCGAGATATGATGAGATAAGCGCCGACATTTGGAAAGAGAAGTAGAATATGAACAAATTCAGACTAAGAATATCTGACACGGAGAAGACCTCTCAGTCAAGCTCCAGTTTGAGAGTTTGAGCCCATACATAACAACAGTCATTTATAATCAGACAAAAAATACAACTCCACAGGAAAACGATCAAACTTGATCCGCTGTTCCCCGCTTGCTTCGAATCTTATGTAGAGGGATCAATCCTGTTTAAGTTTCCTTAGAAGTTACTTTATGAGTATTCAACTACAGTAGTACATGCATGTTCCGAGCAACGTTGATGAAGTGTAAATCGGCGGCCCAGGACTCTCCACCTTTACGAAACCATCGTTGGTGCCTGTGCCATTATTTGGAGCTTGAATGTGCAATTTGTGTGCATTGTACGGCGTGAACGCAAATGTTCTGATGGCTGAATGTCAGAGCAAGCGAAAGCACCGGTGGAGATTTTCTTTTTGATCGGTCTTAGATTCAAAGTTATCAGAAATCAGAGACCGTTGAGAGTCCAACTTCCAGCTGACATCCGTGAGAATGCTGACACAGTGTCGGCTGTGATTTCTGGCTCGCTTTCTTATGCTCTTAGCCATGTCATAAAAATACGCGACTCCAGAGGTTGGAAACCTGCAATCGCAGAAAGTATTACTGCGCCCACCAGCGCCTTTTCGTGGTTCGATGATTGACATCTCTGAGTCAACGTCATGTGCCCTGCTCGCCTCTGCTGCAACTACTCTTTCTCTTCTCTTCCTGTGGAGCCGGTCGCGATCCCACCTACCATTTCCACCGGGCCCACGCCCGCTCCCCCTCTTGGGAAATGTGACTGATTTCACTCTAAAGGAGTTGTGGCTTACTGCAACTCTATGGTCGAAGATATACGGTATGCTCAGTTAATTTGATTGCTGTATTCATGGTTGATCTTCACTTTTAAAGGAGACGTTTGTCATCTGCAAGTTCTCAACTGGCACATTATTGTTGTCAGTGGTCCAGAAGCTGCTGACGAACTGTTGGATAAACGCGGTGCAATTTACTCCGACAGACCAACACTTCAGATGTCTGGAGAATTGTAAGTCGAGCGATCTGTCGATTTCATTGCTTATTCATGATATTATGGCTCTAGATGTGGTGTTGAAAAGATGGTTAATTCTTTCCTTTGATCCTACGATGGATAATCTCTGATATAAGACTAAGGTCCCGCTTTCCAAGTATAATGATACATTCCGGCGCCAGCGTCGATTCATTCAGCAGGTTCTCGGCCCTCGAAGCATACCTGCCTATCATTCGATGATACAAGATGAGACTGCTGTATTTCTGCGTGCATTGGTAAAAAATCCAGCCAACTATCTCGGAGACATTCGCAAATATGCAGGCGGCCTAACCCTGGCTGTTGTATATGGATACAAGGTCAAATCTACTGATGACAAATACCTTATGATGGCTGAGGAATGCTTGGCAATCCTCGCGAACGAGATCGCCTCGGGCAGTGGAATTTGGCCTGTCGACCTCTTTCCCGCTCTCAAGTTTTTACCTGATTGGTTTCCGGGCGCTAGTTTCAAAAGGAAAGCCGCTATCTGGAAGCCAAAGATGACTGAATTTATACGGGCGCCATTTGAGTACTCAAAGTCTGCTGCAGTGGGTTGTTGGAGATCTGTTCAGAAGTTCTTATTTTGACGACGCTCTAAGCGTAACGGGACAATATTACCTTCCTTCTGCTCCAAATTCCTAGCAGAAGACACTCTTGAACCAAACATGGAAAACGATATCATGTATAGCGCCAACTCCATGTACGCTGCCAGTGCTGACACGGTAATTGCTTCAAAATCTGGAGCATTGGTCATGTTGATTCTTTTTCCCACTTGTAGACTGTGACGTCCATTTCTCAATTCATCTTAGCGATGACCTTGCATCCAGAGGTAATGAGAAAGGCACAGCAAGAGATTGACACCGTCGTCGGGCCTGATCGCCTACCTAACTTCGGGGATAGACCGTCCCTTCCTTATGGTACTTCGTTCAGTTCATAGTTCATCAAATGGATTGCCATGGATTGACGCCATACTACAGTGGAGGCCATCATGTCTGAGGTTTGGCGTTGGGGTGTGCCAACGCCACTCAGTAAGATACCTTTAGTCAGCGACATGATACATAATTAATTCCCCGCCCACCAACAGATCTTCCACATTACACATCACAAGACGATTTTTATCGTGGAATGTATATTCCAAAGAACTCAATAGTATGCTGATCCACCTTATCTTCATCAGCACCGTTAATGATGTACTGCAGGTCATTGCTAATATCTGGTACTAATGGTTCGATGCTGATTCGCGTCCTTAAATACTAAACCATAGGTTATAGGGCGATTCTTCGTGATGAAAATATTTTTCATAATCCAGATGCATTTGATCCGTCTCACTTCTATTCCGTTCAAGATGCTGAATTGAAGAAACGCAGAGACCCACGGAATTATATATTTGGATTCGGAAGAAGGTGTGTACTTCGCTACCCTGTGCTCATCGTTAGTAAGGACTGAGACCATCTCCTTACAGACGCTGCCCTGGTGCCGACCTTGTCGATTCCTCTATCTGGCTGTTGATAGTTTCTGTACTTGCAACAATGGATATCAAGAAGAAGATAGACTCAGACGGAAACATAATCGAACCGAAAATTTCGTATAGTAACTCGATTTTCAGGTATCTGGTTTCTCAACCCTTTGAGCGCATGTCTGAGCGTCTTGACAGAGTGCCTGATGAATTTGATTTTGATATTCAGCCGCGTTCTATCCAAACTCTTTCATTGATTAACTCGGAGACGGGACTGTCGGGGTAAGCAGTGCGTGTGAAGATTGCCCGAATGCGTTCCACAAATCCATGGGTCCTGTTACGGTAAATCACTTCCTTGACAATGCCACTTTTTACTGAAACCGTGCTGTAGACACCACATGTTGATGTTCACACTACTTGGAGAAAGACTAGATAGACTTACTGCCAGTACTAAGGTTGATTCAGCGTGTGTTGGCTTGTTCTATTGGGACCATCACTGTGTTCGCATCAGAATTGAAGCGCGTTCGACATAAAAGTATTGCTACCAGAAGTGCCATACCAATTCTTCGAGAGGATCACGTGGGCAAAGTGAAGCCAAACGTTCAATCGTAGTAATTGACCTTGTCACATCTTGATCTAGACTCGGCAAAAGTTCAAGAAGATTTCTCAAGGTTTATACGACAGATTAGAAGCAATTGACAAGAAGAAGAAGAGAACGGTGTGATTAGGCCAAGCAATCCATAACGTGACGGCTGCCTCCTAGGGACATTCCTCCCCATTTGCACTCAGATCCTGTCAGCCCCGATTCAGTTGTCGATTTAAAGTTTGATCAAACAGCAATCTTGTAATACTTAGCAGCTGATCTTTTCAAGAAAAGCTGACTTGGACGAACCGTACTTACATTTGTCTTCGATTCAATTGTTGTACTTAGCTTCATTCACGAGGTGCTGAGGTTTGCGATCAGGCTCAACTTTCTGTAACTTTCAGATTCCACAAATTCAACCTGGTTTCTAGTGACTACATACACGTGTTCCGAAGAACGCCGATGGAACATATGTATTAACAGATGGTGGCAGGGATGGTACGTCAATCATTGAAATGAAACTCTCGCTACATAACAACAATTCATGCCGATACGTACTTACTTATGGTCCCGACTTCAAGTCATGTGTGCTTCAGTGACAGGCTGATAGGCTGTCTTCCCAAGAGAGATACTTACAGCAAGTTTCATAACGATAGACCCCTTCGAGTTTCCCTTGTTTAGTTGTTTGTTCTGATACCCGCTCCTGCCGACGCCAAATTGTTCGTTATCATGAATGTTGCTGCGTCTCGGGTGATTTTCGGGGCTCGGCAGGGAGCGGGTATCAGACAAATAACTAGACAAGGGAAAGTGAGAGGGGTCTATCGTTATGAAACTTGCTGTATGGTGAAATGGCTCCGGGATTACATTCGTAGAATATCGCTTCTTCCTAGAAGCGAAATCAAACTTGAGCATTAATCGGTGTTACTTCCATCAAGATCATATTGTTCGCTTCAAATCTAGGCTTTACCGAAAACCTTGAAAAGTTGAAGTGTACTTCGTAAATTCAGAAACCTTTGTTCCACTCGAGGTCAGCATTCTCAACGAAATATGCAAACTGACGTTGCCGAACTTGCGGGGTTGGTTCTGGAAGCTGTACTTTATGGTACGCATTTAGTGACTATGACTATGCCGTCTAAGGGTCGCTAGATGGGTTATACAGGTATATTTTGTGTACTCACAGTATGTGCTCTCTATGTCCTTGTCTACCAAAGAAGGGGCAGTCCTTTGAACGCGCCGATGATCTTGACGTCCATGTGAGTATGGTCCACCATATGAACAGGAAATGGGCTCATCCGACACCAAACTATTAGCTTGATGTTCTCGTTGGCAACTACACAGATTGGAATTGACACAGCGACCATCTTTGATGCGTTCATACCTTTGGATAGATCCAACCGTAAAGCTAGGCTCGCAAATATTTCGATACCTATCAATGCCGCCAAACGGGCAATCTTCTTTGCAATGATGATACTCGGAGATGTTATTGCGGTGAGCGTGAACATACTACAGATCAAAGTGAATACAGCTTACGTTTCTCAGATCTATCGTTGCTTCGTCATTTGGGCTAGAAATTGGTGGTTGATTGTGATACCTTCCATCTGCTCCCTTCTCAGCGCCAGTATGTTTCGTTTTAGAGGTCCCGATATATTGGTAATTAACTATCCCTCTTCAGTTCTAGCTTACATGACAATTTGGGCTACCCAGCATAGAACAGCTGGGTCATTTATTCTGAAGTCTCCTTGGACCTATGGAACCGCAATTTTCACGCTTTCTCTAGTAGCGAATGCCATTGCGACTTGTGTGTCTTTATTGTATCATCTATGACAATTTCGCTCACAGAAACTTGCTGTAACCAGCACTTGTTGCCTATCGCATCTGGATGAATGAGAGGCAGTTCAGTCGTGTTGCTAATGCTGGTCGCGGACGACTTTTACCGATTGCCCGAATCATAATAGAGAGCGGTCTCCTCAACACTGCCTACCTCGTTGTTTACATCACTGTCCTACAAGTTCAGAAGGGACAGGGTAGTCTTCCAATTGTTGCTGATATGGTAACAATACAATTATATAAGTGCATTGCTTGGACTAAATCACTGCTCTAGGCCTCTCCATTGGTTGGAATCATTTTCTCTTTGGTCATTGTGAGAGTAGCTCTGAACAGCGCAAACGAAACTGTGTATGGAACCCAGTTGTCTTCTATTCGTATGAAGCGAGGACCTGCTTCAGGCTCTGTTACTGCTACGTCCCGCAGCGGTCGCGCGCTGTTCACGTCCAGCTTACCCCTTAGCAGTGAAACTATAAACATCGGGCTTGATAAAGGCTGGGAAAATGCCGTCTAAGGGCGGGCGTTAGGCATTGTCATTTTTCTTACAAATTACAAAACATTGGCCACATCATCGGTGAAAGTACGATATGTCTTTATGTGTGTTGGATCTTGTAGCTTCAGGTAAAACAACATCCAATTTATACCACTGTGCACATCACACAATAGGATGAGATTCGTTTTTATATTCCCCCTCGAGGATAAAGTCACATATATATCTCTATTCTAGAGATGTCAACGTATATTCAGCATCTAATCACAAGTCGCACAGCCTCGCTTACGAAGAAATAGATATCCTCGGAGGTTCCAACTTCCAAATCAGATGGTAGAGATCATACCTTCTGCCTTCTTCCAATCATCATCGCAGCCTCCCTTCCCGAGCCAGGCGAAGGCCTCACCAACTGCTTGACCTACCGGCTTCAAGTCGTCAGCAGTTACTTTGGGTAAAAACTGGAAATCCGGATGAATGAAATCGTAAAGAAGTCCTAATGAGAACGAGACAATGAGGACAATATGGCTAGATGTAGCAATAAGCCGCTTGCCATTTGACCAAGAACGTTCTGCAGCAGTTTTTGCGAGCGGTAGACGGACGTCCTGATAAATTTCAAGAACATTGGAAAGGTTCGCACGGTTAGTCTTGCTATGAGCCAAAAGGCGACCAAGGATATGAGCATCCTAGATTGAACATTGTCAGCACCGGGAGGCTCAATATTAAGAATCGAATCTTGCCTCAATAGCCTGACCACCTCCAACTCCCTGGTGAGGAGTCATAGCATGTGCCTAGTACAAACGAAGTGTTCGTTAGATGCCGCAAATCAAAAACAAATTGGTGACTGACTGCATCTCCAAGCAAGCCAACACAGCCTGAAACGGAGATCGGTAAGGGCTCAACAACATGGATGGCCCACCGATTTGGTGCTTGAATCATCTGCGGTGAATGTGATCAAACTGTGAGAGAACTCCAAGGCTCAAGCCAAGCTGACCCACCGATACAACTTCAACTACGGCAGGCTCCCAGTCTTTATAGTGACCAACCACTTCTTCCACCGGAACATCAGCCACCCATGGATCGGTGAAAGGTTTTCCAAACCCGTTTTCTTCGTTGTAAAAGCAAACAAGGTTCACAATGTCGCCGAAAGGATGGGTCACGACGTGCTGGAGAACCGATGAAGATGAAACTGGGTTGATCTGATAATTGCAAGATGACTGTACTTGCCTTCGACTTTCCGCACCACTGATGGGTCAAATTAAGTATGAGTGAGAATGTCTGAATATATCAAGAAGACTTGCAATTCTAGCCTGATCTAAAGCAGGGTTCTGGGGATTTTGCTGGCGCAGCTTGTTTCGATCCGCCATGCCACGATATGCCAGTGTCCCACTAATGAGCCTTCGATCACAGGGCGGCTGCATGTCCAAAAGAAAGAGCTCACCTCCACTTGGGTTCGCAGAACTTCTTATACCCTTGAGAGGGCTGGACGTTGGCTAAGTTCTCAAACAGCGTGAACCTTGTTGCGGAATGAACACCATCACAACCGATTAGAATGTCGGCCGTCCGAACAGAACCATCTTTCATCTTGATCAAAACAAATCCTTCGGACGTTTCTTCATAACTCGTGACATGGCTCGACGTATGAATGGCGCAGAGACTAGAGAGTCGCGATTTCAGCATGTCCAAGAGTATTGGGCGTGGAATGGTCAAAGGGCCATCTGAATAACAGTGTCGGCTTGATCATTAATGAAGAAAAGACAGAACAACGCACAAGGCATCATATGATTATGGAAATCGATACCAGCCGTAGGCTGGTCTGCCTTACGGAAAACAGGCCCTCTAGCTGTGACAAATAATCAGATTTCTTATATATTTATAGAAGAAGACTGAGCTTGTTCAACGCACCCTCGCCATCCTTTGGTAGAGGAAGGTTTCGTTTCTTGACTTCCTCTTCAAGTCCAATGTCTTGCAGGGTTTGCCAGGTCCGTTTCCAGATGGCAATTCCTGCACCAATAGATGATATCTCGTCTTTTGTTTCGTATATGTCTACAGCAATATCATTTGAGTGGAAGCAAATGAATGCAGCGAGTGCAAGGCCGCCAATGCCGCCACCACTGGGCCAATGATCACATCTTGTTAGCATGGCGCATTTCGGGACGAGGACGTCTCATTACCTGATGGCCACACGGAAACGAGGAGATGTTGTCATAGGTCAGGAATTCTGGCAGTTCAAGGCGGAGGTCGGATTTGGGGAAGATAACAGGGCAAGCATAATAACGAAGTATACATATATAAGTATATAACTCGTCATCATGTTTTACATCAAACGCTCGCCTGTTCCATAATTTGATGAGGTCCCCCGAACCTTAACCTTGTGGTGCATAAGCGGTCACTTTCTGATGTGAACGTGGATGTATCATGTTTTGATGGTCATTCGCGACTATGTATGTACTTATCTAGTAAATATGTACAGTAGATCCATTGGACGGTTCCCGACGGAGAAAGTTTGATCGGGAGTTTCGGTGGCCAGCGGCACCAGGCCAGCTGAGAAGTTCAAAGGTTCGAAAAAATTCAACAGTAAGTTTGAATGTGCTTAGTAGGTAGTAGGTACTGAAGTACATAGAAGAGCTAGTCTCGGAAACATGGCCCGATAGCCATCTGAAACGGCCCGGACTTATGCAAAGTGGCTCTAATCAGAAGAGAAGCACTCTACTCAGACTCCTAAAACCAGTCGCTCGAACCGCTCGTTTTCGCCACGCAATGTTTTCTATGTACAATTATTTTTTATCTAATCTTATCCATCAAATATCAAAAGCCAAACAAATAAAACGAAGAGGCTCAACTCGCGGTTGAGTGACTGCCTCCGCAGCTCAACGCTTGATATGTATCTTATTGATGGTTGGTGATGGGATTAGCGAGTATCGGCCGCCGAAGCGACCACTTTTTATTTTTTTCTGTACAGCGGCGAGTCGGGGGCGGGGCGGGAGGGAGGGCTATTATACTGTAATATAAATTGTAAGTCCAAGAAGAAAACTAGTAGCAATAAGGGTGAGGTGGGTGGGAGATCGAAAAAGATACGGCTAAGTAACGAAACCCTAATAAACGGATGTTGTTTGGTGAGTGGACTGGTACTTGCAAACGCACTGCGTTCGGCTTACTGTAAACGGATGTTGCTACGTATAATATACTTTCTGTTTCGGACTGATAGACTGAGGGTGATAATAAGCTTTGAGCTTATTGTATCAACTGAGGGTGTCGTACCTTTACAGAGTAGTGATGTAACTGAATGCGGATGTTCTGGACGACGGAAATGACAATCACTACTCTGAAAAAA
>JAGGAS010009502.1:0-15722 GCA_017657355.1 Termitomyces sp. K1Ac | reverse complement strand
CCTCTGACATCTTTTGGAACACAGACTCGGGAGCCTCGGTTCATATGACCCCACACCAAGAATGGTTCCTACCCAGCTCCTTTAAGTCCTGGAGGGTACCAATTTGTCTTGCTGACAACTCCACAATCTATTTGGCGGGGAAAGGGTTAGTAGTGTTCAGACCACAAGGAAAGGATAGAGACGGAGAAAGGCTTTGCAACGTCGTTATCTCCAACGTCCTTTTTGTACCAGACCTGTCCAACAATCTATTATCAATTACAACTCTTTCTGTTCACCGTGGCTTTGATGTTACTTTTTGAGGCCAAAAAGTGTTCTTCCTCCTTCGCAAAGAGCTAGTCTTCTCCGCCACTATTGACAACACATTGATGTCATACCTCGATGGCAAAACACTTGTCTCCTCCCCAGAACACAAAGCACGCGCAACAAACGTCATTTCTGCATTGGTAGCTGTTGACAGACCTTTGCTTCATTGCTGTCTATGCCACCTTGGTGCAGAACGTCTCGAATGGCTGATTAAGGATGATCTGACAGAAGATCTTAGGGTATCCTCAAGTACTCCTGTTCCCAGTGTTTGTGAACCATGCATTGAGGGGAAGCAACATTGAGCTCCTTTCCGCCACATATCAGACAGAGCAATGGAGATCCTGGGACGAGTTTTCAGCGATGTTCATGGTCCTATGCCAGTAGGTGCACACCAGTCCAACCGACACTGGTGGGCAACCTTTGTCAACGACAAATCACGATGGATGGATGTTTGTGACATGCTTAGGAAGAGCGACTTGTTTGCGTCTTTCAAAATCTATAAAGCACAGGCCGAGAAGCAGACAGGATGCAAAATTAAATGCATTCCTGCTGACCAAGGTGGCAAATACATGTCTCGCGAACTCAAAGACTACTGTAAGACAGAGGGAATCCACATTGAGTACACAAACACGGATACACCACAACAAAACGGTGTTGCTGAGCGCATGAACAGAACCATTTCCGATGCAGTCACCTCGATGCTCGTAGAGGCCAATCTCCCACCAAGCTTCTGGATTCACGGCCTCAGCACTTATTGCCATGTCCACAACAGGTGCCCAACTTCAGCCCTCCCACATAACCAGACACCCTACAAAGCTTGCAAGGGATGACGACCACGAGTCGGACATCTTTGCGTATTTGGTTGTGCCGCCTATGTCCTCATCCCAAAGAAAAGGGGGAAAACTCTCCAGAGTCACAGCATTGCTGGGATTTTCATTGGATACCCTGATGAACAAGTAGGGTGGAAAGTATACATTCCTGCCACTAAGAAGATTATAGTCTCGTGAGATGTGATCTTCGATGAGACTTGCTTCCCTGGCCTCTCTTTGTCGAATGTGGCCAAACCACCACCTCCAAGCGCATTCCGCGATCTCCCAACCTACGAGCTCAATGACCCCATTGTTGAACCCACGCCACAGCCAGAAACGGTTGTTGCCAATGCACCTCTTGCAGGAGGTGATGAGGATGACACAGGAAAGGTGGGAGATGGTGTAGCCAGGGCAGAAGATGAGCCGGAAACGGTGGGAGCACGAAACGGCAATCTTGAGACAAATGAGCCTGCTCCTCCCCCTCTTTCACACGTCCCACGCGCAGCACACATGCCATGGCAACCACAACCATTGCCTCCTCCTTGGGAACCCAGTCAGCGCCAACGCTTCCAGACGCAGAATCCCAACGCTGAATACTATGATGCCATTGAACAGCAGCGAAATCGTGAATTCCCCATTGTTCATGAGCCTCCACCTCCGCCAGCACCCTCACCATACCCGGAACCACCCCCTGACAACCAGCAACTCCTGTGGGATGTCAACGTCGGAGATGTTGATGAACACGGGGAGCAGGAGGTCGATCTCGCTCTTAACGTTAAATTGAACAAGGCTCTACTTCTCGCTGGGCGTGCTTATGTCGAATTGGGCATCGACTTCGGAGGTTTCAGGGCAGTGTGCGCAAACGCTGCCCAAGCATACAAGGTGGGGGCACACAACACAAACCTGCGTTCATATCGCAAGGCAATGGCTAGTGAAAATGCTGCGGAATGGCACAAAGCGATGTGTGAGAAAATGAATTCACTTAAGGCAAATGGCACTTGGAGACCCGTCTACTTACCTCCAGGTCGCAAAGCAATTGGCTCGCGTTGGGTCTTCAAAGTCAAACACCTGCCAGACGGTGCCATTGATAGATTCAAGGCACACATCGTGGTGCAGGGGTTCAGCCAAAGACCAGGTGTTGATTTTGACAAGACTTTTGCTCCAACTGCCAGGTGGGCCGCAGTAAGAACAGTCCTTGCACTCACAGCCATGGAAGACATGCACCTAGAGTCTGTAGACATATCATCTGCTTTCCTCCATGGCGTTGTTGATGCGGAACTGTATATGAAGTTCCCTGAGGGGTTTGAGGAGAATGTCCCTGCTGATGTCGAACGTTGGCCTGGTGACGGTGGCGCTGTTGGAAAGCTGGAAAAGGGTTTGTACGGGCTGAAACAAGGGGCTCACCTCTGGAACAAGCAAATGCACAAAGTACTCCTCAAGCTTGGTTTCACTTGCATCATCTCTGACCCCTGCATTTATGTCTATATAAAAGATGGCATACGCACTATTATCCCAGTCCATGTCAACGACATGACCCTTGCATCAAAGTCACGGTCTGCCATCCTCAAGGTTATCGCCGAGCTCAGCAATTACTTCAAATTACAACACCTCGGACCTACAACTGGCCTTCTTGGCGTAGTTGTCACCAGGGACCGGGCAAACCGCAAGCTGTGGATCGACCAGAGAGCTTACGCTATTGAGGTTCTCTCTCACTTCAATATGCTTGATTGCAAGGCAGTTAGCACTCCCCTCAACCCAGACGTCAAGCTCTCCAAGGGAGATTCTCCCAAGACACCCAAGGAAGTCGAAGAAATGCGCACTTGCCCATACATCCAAGCAACAGGAGCGCTTCTCTACCTGGCTATGTGTACCCGCCCTGACATTGCTCATGCCGTTAGCATCCTCTGCAGGTTTAACTCCTGCCCTGGCCCGAAGCATTGGAAGGCAGCAAAGCACCTCATGCGCTATGTCCGAGGCACCTTGGATTACAAAATCAAGTACTCTGCAGGCGCTGTTGCCTCCCTTGTCTCTCCATTTGCCACCTACACAGATGCTGACCACGGTGGTAATCCAGACAATGGCCGCTCCACCACAGGATCCATCCTCATGGTTGCTGGTGGACCTGTGAGTTGGATGTCCAAGCTCCAATCCATTGTTGCATTATCCACTACCAAAGCAGAGTTTGTCACCACCAGCGAAACGGGCCGAGAGCTTTGTTGGTTGTGCAACTTTCTTGCAGACATTGGTGCGCCACAATCAGTGCCTCTCATTCTCAATATAGACAATCAGTCTGCGATATCTGTTTCAAAACACCCAGAGCACATGGGTTGCCTCAAACACCTTGATTGCCACTGGTTCTGGCTCCGCAATATGGTCAGTGATGGAAAGATCAAACTGATCTATATCCCATCTGAAGACATGGTTGTGGATCTTCTCACCAAGGCACTCTCACGCAACTTAGTTGACAATCTATGCCAAAAGATGGGTTTGGTTAGTGAGTTCTGCAGGAGCAAACTTTGGTGACACAGTGGGCACTTCGTCAGGTGGGAGTGTTGAACTCACATAGTGTGACGGGCGTGCCACAGTTGTATAGCTTACATCTCATGTGATCTCTACTTATTTTTCCATCCTGGGGCCAAACGTCTTCTTCAGTCTAATATCACACTCTGTTGAATCCATTTGGACCCCAGGTACGTACACTTTCTTCAGTCTAATATCACACTCTGTTGAATCTATTTGGACCTCAGTCCCACGTTTCGTATTAGACTCCGATCTATCTATTGGTTGTTGCTAGTCTGTCCCCCACCTGCATGACCTGCTGCAACAGTTCCGGCCTGGCCATCCCCCAAATTGACCGGGGAAGCATGTTGTGTTTTTCTGCAATGTACAAGAGGTCAGCTGCAACCATTGTAGAAAGAAGCTTTCCTATAGTGTTCAAAAGGCCTGTAGGCCTGTAGGCCTTGGCCAGGTTGTACGCGGGTTTGCCAGGCTTGCGCAGCACCAGCATGGTTGATTCCAACCAGCTGGCATGGTTGATTCCAACCAGCTGGCATGGTTGATTCCAACCAGCTGGCATGGTTGATTCCAACCAGCTGGCATGGTAGATGTCAAGTTTAAATACTGCTGCAAAAATGAAGTAGAGATGGTCAGAGAGAACTTTGGCGCACTTCTTCAGCACAATGTTCAGAATCCCGTCAGGACCTGGTGCTTTGTGGAGGGGGTAAGCCCCCTATAGCAGCCATGATTTGCTCCTTTGAGAAGGAGGGGGCAGTGCTGATTGGGCATGGGTACGCCGTGAGAGGAGTGGAGAAAGAAGGTGGGGGAGGAGGAAAGAATGACTCAGCTAATGCTGTGGCCTTAGCTTCATTAGTTGACGCAACCAAGGGAGCACCATTGAGCAACGTTTTCAGGTATGGGACCCTGTCACAAGAGAAGTCTGAGGGTTCTCAAACGACATATTTGTTGGCAAGATAAATCTGCCAGGCATTAATAGATTCCAGCCATTCTCTCCAGTGGTCATCCTTAGCTGCCTTGATTGCTTCAGCCATTTCCTGAGAGAGGCAGGAGGCTTCAGCCTTTAGCTGGGTGGTTGGGGATATCATGGAACTTGAATGCAAGGTTTTTGGCTCAGTGTCTCTGGGCCTTCAACCGTTTGGGATCACCATTCCACCATTGCTTGGTATGGGGGCAGGGTTTACAGATGGGGACAATATCATCCCTTGCAATGACCTCCTGTAGCAGCCATGTGAGGTCACACACCTTTGCGTCAAACTCAGCCTCTGTGAGGATAGGTAGCGCAGGCAATTCTGTTTGCAGAAGCTCTGTCAGAGCAGCAACAAACACTGTCCAATTGACTTGGTAAAAGTCTTTGGAAGGTGAGGAGGCAATGCAAGGGACCAGGAGTTCTATCTCAGTGACTATTGGCAAGTGGTCAGCTTGCATAGGACAAAGAGAAGGAACAACGTTGCAGGAAATAATGGGGTCAATATTGGCATGGGAGTGCCAGACATTGTCAGGCTGGGTCCACCTGTCCCCTGAGGTCTGCAGCATAGGAATGCCTGGGGGGAGAGCCAGCTCCATGTTGTATGCTGTCAGCATGTCAAGGAGAGGCTGGATGTAGTCCTTTGGACTATTTAAATGCCAGTTGTCTGCTGTCTCCCACATGAGGTGGTGGCAGTTGAAATTGCCTAGCCAAACCATATGGTCCTTGGGTGAGAGGCAGGCAATGTGAGAGGAAGAGGAGAGATAGGTGGAGAGGTCAGTAAGCACACCGTTGTGGGTGCAGTCATTATAAACGTTAAAGATGGAGAGGAAACCAAATTTGCCTGAGAATTGGACAGCCAATATATCTGTGGAAGGAACATAGTTGAGTAAACACATCTGTGAAGATGTTAGTATTTATCAGCAGCACTGAGCGTGATTGAGTGCTGCCATCTTTTCTGTGATTAGTGGAGTATATGACCCTCCAGAAACTGGAGGCCTTGGTGTTACCTAATGCATTGAGGTATGGCTCCTGGATTGCAAGGACATCCCAGTTTTCCAGTTGAGCAGCTGCCAGGACGTCGGCTTGGGCGGTATATGACTTCTGCACGTTCTGTTGCCAGATACGTAGTTTGCTAGGTGCATTAGTGGTTTGTTGGTTCATTAGTTTGATTTATAGTAGTTGCCATCGCGGCTCTTCTAAGAGCTCATTTGGGTGAACCTGAACTTGTTCAGGTTTCCTAGATGACTTGGTGCTTGACTGTTGGCAGGTGTTCTCTAGGCTGTGGATTGTGTTTGTTGGGTGGGAGCAGAGGGGGGTGGAGGGGCTGTGGCCAGTACTGAGGGAGGTCCCTGGGCGGCTGCTGTGGTTGGGTTGGGTGGTTGCATCCCCATTGGGGGCATTGGTCATTTCAGTGGAGCTGTTGCCCAAGTCAAAAGGTCCACTATCAGGAAATATGGCATCCTGTTCTTAGGGAAATGGGCGTCCAATGCCTCGCATCTCTTCAGGAATTTGGGGCAGCTGCGGTCTGAGCTTGCGTGAGCCGAGTTGGGTCCACATGAAACGCACCTGTGCTTGACCGCCTTGCAAGACAGGGTGGAGCAACTGCTGCTTGCACACTTTGGGCAGCACCCTTCCTCTTTGCAGTCCCTCTAGTAGTGTCCATATTTTTGACAGTTGTTGCAGCGTATGAGTTCCCAAATGTCCTTACAGATTGCCATATCTTGGGGTTGTTGCAGGTGATCTTGAGCAACACTACCGACTGCCTTGGGGAATGAAGGTCAGGGTTCCTGAGCCAAAGGGCAGACATGATTGTCTGTGTGGGGAGACCATTCTTGAGTTCAATGATTTGGAGGCAGTGGAAGTTGTCTGAGTCAAAGGAGCCCTTGCAAGGCACAAACCTCACAATAAGATTGTATGTCATGTCAACAATGTCCATTGAATTGCCAAAGACCTCATTGAAGGTCTCCTAGTGCATTATGGAATAGTGACAGAATATGTCCGCAGAATCAGCCGTGTAAAACTCAGCAAGGTACGCACCAGTGTTGACCAGTTTCAGTCCAATTGCATATGTCCTCAGGGTGGACACTACCACTTCTCCATCCTCAACTGCTGCCAGAGTTGTTTCCTTGCTATCAAGGTCTTTAAGGACTTTGTTGAGAGACTTGCAGAGCTTTGCAGTGCCAGAGATCGTCAAGTCACTGGGCACAGTGTTGTCCAATGGGTTGAACTTGATGAGGACCATGGGGGCATTGCAAAGAACTCATTGCTGGACTTGTACTTTGTCTTCGGGAGGTAATGTCAATACTGCTGGTAGCTGGTTGGGGGGAGTAGTGCTTGGTAAGGTCGCAGATGCCTTGGCAATTGATGGCCAGGAGGGTGACACAATAGGTTGCTGGGGGGGACTTGCAAGTCTGGATGCCATAGCATCCAGCGAGGTGGTGACCCCAGCAAGGGTCTCAGAAGCTGACTTGAGAGTGAACATTGATTCTGCTCTCTGTGCGTTGTTGGCTGCAATAAACTCAGTCATGGAGCCAAGTTTCTCAACCAAACTGCTGAGCCGGCCCATGGCTTTGGACATAAACACGTCAACCAATGTCAAGGATACTTGGTCTGTGATGTCAGCTTTGAGCAGGAACACAATGGCAAGAACTGTGTTCTTTGACTCAGCTGGTTTGGAGTGGAGAGTGGCTGTGGCGAGAATGCTAACTAGCTTTGCGCGGTCGTAGAGCTCAGTGGCTAAGATCCAGCCATTGGTTTCGAGCCACTTGTGTTCCTCAGGGAGTGACTTGACCGGGCCGGAGTTGGATGCCAAGAGCGTTTTCAGGTCAGAATGGGTCGGGATGAGACGCAACATTTTTGGGGTCCTGTCAGTGTTGGCACTGCTTGGGGAGGGGGGGCCTTGACAATGTTCTTGTTGCAAGAGACATTGTCCAGGCACCAGAGGAGGCAAAAGTGAGGAGATAGAAGCTTAGTGGAAGTGCTGGAGGGCTAAAATGCCTAAGGGCACTGATGGAAAGAAGGTTTTACACTAACTATGTTCTTGAAACAGCCAGGACCCCAGAAGGGATGATGGTTGTACGAGATCAAGAAGCATCTGTAGACTCTTAACCCACGCAAAGATTCTCTCATTCACAGTTTGAGTTGATGAAAGGATTGAGTGCGTTGAGCTGTGCCTGAGTTATACCTTGGCTCTGCATAATTGCAAAATAAAAATTGCCACTTTGCACCATATAGATTTTACCGCAAGGGCTCCCACCTCCACCCACACAGTAAGCTTCTTCAGCAAGAATGTTCGTGCAATCCATGAATACTTCTGGGTTCCTACAACATCATCAGCAACAATGGAAGATCAGCATCTTCTCAATTTCACCAATAAAAGAAGTCTGTGGCAGCAATCAAATATGTAGTCTTGATCAATGGGCAGTCATCCCCCCAAGCTATGGTGTAATACATGGTACAGCTGCTGAATGAGCCACTTGCAAGGTTTGTTGGAGGGTTTGTGGCCACATTGGCTTTGACACAATATGCTAGGCCAAGCTGAAGATCAGAACAATCACTGGCAATCTCTGGATTGTAAGCCAAGAACTCCGTGCTAGTCAAGTTGAACTTTGTCTTGATGGAACCACAAGTATCACTGGATATGACAGTATAGTACTCCAAGCAGCCATCTGTTATTGTTCCAGTGGCAATGTTGGGCGGTATCCCAGTGCCGGCATCAAAACTGGAGAAAGGATACATAGGGAACACACAATAAGCTTCACCCAGTATCAGGTTTGTGCAGTCGGTCTTCAGACCCAGATTTAGGGCTGAAAGCTGGTTGGTGGTCAAGCCAAACGCAGCTGCAATCAAGGAGCAACCATCATTGGATTTAACAGTGTAATACTGAGTGCATGCTGCAGTGGCATTGGGGTACGCGTTAATAGGCGGTACAACAGGGAGGAGGGTATAATTTCCCATCAGAAACACAATGCAGATGGCCAAACCTGGTCCAGGAAGCATGCCAGTGCTCAACTCAGAATTCCAGGTTTTGAGATTGGTGGGATTACCTCCTACAAGCTCCAAGATGGAGTCAATTGTGTCGCCATCCTGCGATAGGTATAGATAATCAGTTTGTATTTGTCAATGGAGGGCTATAGTAAACCCACTTGTATGTTGTAATAGTTGCCACATGCTACTGTGTGAGTCCCAGCTGTGATGTTAGTAGGTGCTGCTATGCCAGCTGTTGTGAGAGCAACTAGATAGGTTGTGGGCATATAATTAGCTGTTGGAATGGTGTAGCTTGTCATGGTGGCACTAGAGTAATTAATAGTGATAATAGGAAAGGCAGTGACAGATGTAAATGGCTGGAAGGGTGCCACACAATAATAGTAGTTCAGCCACAGGTTTGTGCAGTTAGCGTCAATCTCTGAAACACAAATTTAGCGAGAGACTATTGCACCAATGAAATATACGCGCTCACCTGGGTTGAGAGTCAGGAAATCAGTCAAAGTCACACTATTCTTAAGTGCAACAGTCTGGCAGATGTCTCCAGATTGTACTTGATACCATCTGCCACAAGCAGAGATGCTACCACTGATGGTGGGAGTGGGTATAGGTGCTAGAACAGTTGGAGTGGCTGAGGGCTGGGCTCCTGCTGTCACGCCGACATCGGGGAACCTGTCATTTGGCAATAGACAGATCTGCTTTCCAACTCAAAGTGGCATCAAGTGACAACAAGTGCCAAGATCAGAGTTGAAGGATTGGATCTGAGTAGCTGTTACTGTATTCCCTGCTGATGCACCTGCAAGTGCCGCCACACTGTCACATGTGTCATTCATTGCAATGACGTACATGGTGCAGGCCTGAGGAAGACAGAGAATGGAATCTGCTGGGATACTATCACAGTTAACATTAGTCAGCAATGGGTTTGAGGTTAACACTGAATATTCACTGATGCTGTATTGCTATGATAGGCGTTAGCAGGAAGCTATATGATTGCTCATCTGTTGCGGTACCTTGGCGAGTGCAGCACACATTGTGGTGGCACCGGTTATTACATTCTGTCCAACAATGCTGCAATATGCTGCTGCTGCTGCATTTGAATTGAGGCCAAACCCATAAGTATCGGGATTGAAGACAACCTGGCTGAGAGTAGTGGAAACATTGTAAGCGTGAAATTGTCTAATATTGTCTGTCAGTTTCATGCCCAATTCTAGAAAATAGAGGGTTGCTCATGGCCTGCACAAACTGATGGCCGACAAAAGCAGGTTAGCAATCATGATGGAGTAAGTTGTTGGGTTGGACAAGGTGACGTTCAGCATCTCTAGAACACAGTAGCTACATAGCTTGCTGCTAGGAAGTGCCAACAATCCATCACTGGTGTTATAAGACTGGATAAGTGGGCCACAGAACGTCAAGGTCTGTGGATCTTCAAGGCATTGAACTGTATAGGGGCCTTGCACATAATCCACAGCAAGTGTTGGGGAGATGGAGACCCTGAACTTGTGATCATATAGTTGCCACACGCTGAGACTACTCCTGCACGGTATGATTCAAGTCCAACCACACAATTAGCAGTACAGACAGTTGAAAGGGCGTCATTGAACACAAACAGGCTAATTCTAAACCATGTACAGCATAAGCTTTCTTCCACCATGATCTTGAGTCTATGTTCACATATGCCATCAACAGAATGAACAAATTACATGATATACTAGCAATGAGCGCAGCAGCGCAAGCACTAGATGGCCCCAGATCCATTGGCAGACTATCCTCTGTGTAGATTTGCAAGGTATTTGCAATTGTGTCATCTGTGGCCAGTGCAGTTGCACCACTGGCATTGTCGAGCAGAATCAAACCAATATTAATGTTGATGGCTGTAGATTGGGATATTGAGCTAGATAAGCTAGTAGAGGCTCTGGCATCATCCAATTGCTTGAGCAACTTATTATGGAATGCCTTTTTGTGTGCCCAATGACCTTGTAGTGGAAGTCTAAACGGCTGAAAAAAACTGCACTGGAGAACAGTGTGCATGATAGCAATAAGCCAAGAGAGCAGAAAGGAGCCATTTTGAGGGGAGCATGAACACAAAGTATATCTCTGTGGTTAATTTATTTAAAATACATGCATACCTTACCATGTAGAGCACAGATTTGCCTATGTATGCCTACATAAATATTAGTTGGGTTACTTTCATACTTATGGTCTAGATTCTAGAATGAATTTAGAAAATTCTAAACGTGCCTTGTTGATGTGCCAACCAATGCTGACACAGCCCAAGCGCATCAGAGTTTGTATCTAAGTGTGTATGAGTCTACAGAGAGGTCCTGAGGCCTCTGAAGATTCAAAATTCTATTTCAGACACATGTGACCATGGATTTCATCAACTCGAATTTAAACCTTTTAAGGACATCCGTCCCAAATCTGTCCGATCCATTGAGCGCTCTCTGTAGGCTCACATAAGCACCCTCCCAAAACGTGGGGTCTTGGTATGAATAATGAGACTATGTATGTAGCGTTTTTTGGACTGGATAGTCATCAATTTTTTGATCAACAACATCTCAACATAAACTGATTTGTAAGAGTCAACAATGACAAATATAGATATTTTGCTAGAGATTGTCACTGCTCCATTAAAATCATTCCAAGGAAATTTTCAGGGGCAGTCTTACAGTACCTAAGAATAAGAACAAAATAATCAGTAGTAGGAATTGCATGCATTCATGCAGTGACAAGAAAATGGCCCCGACATGTATTAGCAAATGTAGGCCAGGGGGCAGGAATCAACACCATCATTGCCTTGAACGTTGGTGAGCTCTGTGCTTTGTAGGTGTGTCAGCCTTTGTCAGTGTGAAAAGTGAATGACTGACTTGAAGCAGAGACTGCCTGGTTTACCAAATGGGCCCTAATCTTGACTCTTGGCTTGACGTTCAACCTTGGCCTATACTACATAACTCATTCTAGACCTTACAGGAAGTCACCCAGTAAATATTTAAGTGGGTTTAAGTGGATGACTTTCTTAAGGAACCCTGAAATTCAATATTCCAGATCTCAGGGTCCATAAGTATGTACTTACAGTTTTCTTATCCTGGCTTCAAAAGTTTCCGGCCGTGGTCAAGCATATGTATTGTGCTTAATCAAACATTGATGACCCTTTCTTTATGTATTGACAAAATCCATGGTTACACATGGTTACGCACGTCTGACAATTGAATTCAAATCTACTAGAGTAAGTACTTTGGAGCCATTGGCTGTGAAGAGTTTAGAATTTCTTTTCCAACTTTATGGAAAGTGTACTTACAAAGTGTCCACTCATGACGATCTGAGTCACTTTAAGTAAAAAAATCAATGGGTGACTTTCCGTAAGGTCTGGCATGGATCTAGAAATTCTAAATTTCAGAGTCTGAATTTGCTTATCCCGGCTTCAAAAGTTTCTGGCTGTGGTTGAACAGGGTTGTGGCTGTTCAAAAAATTGATGACCCTCCAAAAAGAGATGAAAACTGAACAAACCATATGAAGAAAACAGCATGTATTGCCACAAGGAAAAGCAGACCGTGAGGGCTGGGACATGATCCTAGAGGACGGGGAGTTATATCAGCAAGCAGAGGACTGTCATATGATTCCCATTGGGTTTTACCTGCTACCTCCTGCCAACAAGCCAGGGACTTGGCCTAGCTCCTTATGAGTTCTCCTCCCTCCTTGCCCAGCATGTGTGTATCATGGACACATTTACAAACAGATCAGGTGGCGAATGTAATATTTTGTTAACACTATAGTGCCAATTAGATAAGTATATATCCTGTATCCATGATGAACTGATCGTTCCAATTGGGGACCACGTCAGTATAATTTACTCCTCCTCCTCCTCCAGGTAGGAGGAGGAGGAGGAGGAGGAGGAGGAGGAGGAGGAGGAGTTTATTATACTGACATGGTCCCCAATTGGAACAATCAGTTCACCGTGGTATGCTGTGGTAAAGGATATCTATTTATTGGGGAGCTTGCTTCCCACTGTATAGATACCAACCTAAAATGCAGATGATTTGTCAGTGAGCATGAATTTGGGCATGTTTAGATTGAAGGCTTTTATCCAGATTGTGGGAATTTCACCCCCAATTAGGGTCATGTGCCTGCGCTTCTTGACATTAATGTGATTTGTAGTAAAATACAGGAAGCTCTCCATCCTGTAGGTGAGCCCCTCACATACAAACATATTCTAATCAGTACACTACTGTCTCTGACATCACCTGATCTTTTCAATCCCCATGGTTATGTGTGTCTGAAAAAAGAATTTTGAATCTACAGAGGCCCCTCTGTAGATTTTGTGCTGTTAAAATTAGATGCAAGCTCTGATGCGCTCGCTTGAAGTTGTTGGTTGTGTTGGCATTGGTCGGCATATTGGCAAGGCAGAGTTTAGAATTTTCTAAATTCATTCTACATACATATGATTGTTTAATCAAACATGGCTGCCACTTGTGAGTGCCAACTATGTGTAGAACTGTGCCTCTCAAGCATGAGGAATCCAGAAGCATTTTTCTTCTATTACGCTGTGCTTGTTGCCTCATGATGTTGACACATCCAGATACTCGTCACGATATGATTCTTATAAGCACACATTGAGACAGTGCAGTAAGAAGTTCCTGTCTTAGTCGTGATGCTTCCTTCATCTTTGGCAATATGCTGGCTTTTTACTTCAGGCATACTCTGTGACTACATACCTTCTGCATGTTGTTTGGGTAAACTGACGGGTACCGATAGCTTTTCTTTCTGGTGCAATAGCACAAACCCCACCCAATGCTACAATTCTTCCAGTGGGTAGATGCGCTGCGGCAATACCTTGCTAACAGAGCATGCTGTAACTCTGAAACCGGCTTTTGCAGGTAAGAATGATCTTTGACAGCATGACAACTACCTGAATCTTGTAACGATGATAGCTTTGGTGATAAGTTCTGTACCTCTGTTGCGAATGGTGGGCCATGCACATCCAACTGTGACGCCTTAGCAGAGTGTGGCCAAGGATCTGCTCCAGAGAACTTTATATGTCCACTCAACATGTGTTGTAGCCAGGTCAATTCCTGCCCTTGATGTTTTCACCATTGCTTATTTTGATTTAGTTTGGCTTCTGTGGAACTACAGCAGGTAGATACCTTTGTTTGTCTTCTTGAATTTCCAATGACTAACTGAGTTCATCATTCACAGAATTTTGCAAGCCCGGATGCCAATTGAATTGCAATCCTCCACCTCTGCCATCTTGTGGCAATAATCAAGCAAGTGCGTTGCATTGTTGCATTGGCTACTATGAGGTAAAGTCTTTGATGGTCTGGATTGTTCAGTGAATGAATGTTTACAGGGATGGGCCATGTCAGTTGATTCATGAGCTTGCAATATGTATCCGCCCAGGTTATACAGTCACTTTTATATATTATACTATTCTTAGTACAATGTAAGTACAATATATTGGGCCTTCTAGTTTAGAGGGCACATGACATGTACTACAAGGACCAAATAGCTTGGCGTACCCGCTTGTGCGCTTGCCACCTCTGCGCCTCCCTCCTGGTGCAGGGCAGTATCCCATATGCCACCTTGTCACAGTGCGCCTCTAAGTGCATCCTCAGCATTCTCTGTGTGCAAGTTGTTCCTGAATCACGTGCTTCAATCTGCAGGTACAATCATTGCAAAATATACATGTCATACCTTTGAGAAATTGAATCGCGCTCATGGCAACCTATATTTAAACATTGCTGAGCAAAACTTGCTGGTTCCTGGAACTGAATTATCATAGAGAAACATACTGAAAATATCAAATTAGTTTGTACGCTGGTTCTACCATTGTTTCGTACCAATACCATACTCCATTCAGACTATAAACCACATTGGCCCTTTGACAGTATTGAAATCTATTTTGAATGTTGCTCAGCACACCCTATTGATTCTAGGAAATGAGATGTCATAGAAAACATACATATCAATCAACATACCAGCCCTTGGCTTTATCATCATTCCTCAACTTGCCTCATCACTACATACTTACTTATTTTATTCCTAACCCCTGCTCAATCACAATCTATTATAAATGTTGTTCAGCCAACTCACTGATTCAGGCCCACTGATTCCAGGAAGTGAGATGTCATAAAAAACATATCAATCAACATACCATACTGGTTTCATTCCTGACCCTCCTGTACTATATGCCTTTCTTCCTTGATTGCTTGAAACCTTCTGGATACTATTTCTCAGAATAAAATCACAAAATAACATAAGTCAACTGTTTTTTGCACCTCATTCATTCTTCTGACTATCACTACTATCATAGTGACTTCATTCCTGGACCCCCCCATACCATACAGCTTTCTCCCTTGGTTGTGCAAAACCTTCTGGACACAATTTCTCAGAATAAAATAATGATATAACATAAGTCATGGTCAACCGTTGTCACACCTCATTCATATTATGCATTAAGATCACTGACTTCAAAAAAGTGCTATCTCATGATGACAACAGTCAAGATAAGTGAGTTACTATTTACAGAGTGTTCAAGATCGCAGCAGGGCCAATCCTACTTTTTTGTGCAAAGTCAGTTATGTAAGTTCAAGGGCTAATCCTACTTTTTTGTGCTGAATCAATTATGATTATGTAAGTTCAAGTATCTTTGTTGGTGAATGGATACAGTCTACCGTGTGTCCTTGCCCTTCTTGCGGGAAGCACCTTGACCCTGGGCCTTACCCAAAGGCTTTCCATCAGCATCAACAGTGAGTGGGATGACTTCCTTAGTTGCTGGAGCCTTGCGCATGTGCTGCCCTCAACCGGATGAGTTATTGCCATCAAGGTTTTCCAAGGTGTTTGGTTGAAGAGCAGTTTTGGGTTGACATGGTTTGACAATCTTCTGCTTCTTTGGTTGTGGTTGCAGGGCTTTGGCAGCTGGTGCAGGCTGTTTCTTCAATCCGGCGAGCAACTCACTCCATTCTTCATTTTCCATTTTGGGGGTCGCTGAGCATGAGTGCCAGGGGACTACCTATTTTGTGCATTTCTCCTTTCAGGTGATCCTTTGATCACACATCTCCAGAGACTGATCCCATCAAGGCATACTCCAGACCGCGATCCCATCAGCTGTTAATCTTATCATTCATTGTTGGCATCAAGGCAATCTCCAG
>JAGGAS010009500.1:0-15906 GCA_017657355.1 Termitomyces sp. K1Ac | reverse complement strand
AGCATCTGAAGGGAGTTGGAGATGGTGGTGGTGATTTGGTGGAGTCCAGCAATTTTGGTTGTGTGGAGGGCAAGGGAGGCTTGGGTAGTCTGCACCTGAATCTCTAAAGTAATCAGGCAGTTCTAGGCTTCGTTCTCTGGGTCAGGAGCTGCAAGAGGAGGAGCTGGAGGTGCCAGAGTAGTCATAAAGAGCAAGCAGGGGCTAGAAACAATTTGGTGGAGGAGAGACCAGTAGGGGCAAGAAGATAGGCTCTGGCAAGCTACAGGGGGCTCCCAGACCAAAAACAGAGACTTGTTCTGCTGTAAGGGCTACCTCTGGGGGCTGTGGCGCAATCACACAACTGGCAGAGGGAGATCCAAAGTCTATTGAGTATTGTACAGGTGAATACATGTGTAACTATTAACCTGGCAGAGGGAGATCCAAAGAGAACAAGTCTAGAGATCCCCTATGCCAAGAGCAACACTTCAGAGGCTCTGGAAGCATGGGAACTAACTGTACAGTACCCATAAGCCACAAAAACAAGAGAAAATTCAAAAGGGGTCAAATCTCCAGAAGTGATCAAACTCTAGAGTTTGCCTTGATGGCAACACGGATCCAGTGATGGGGGTGATCTTGGTTAGTCAGTGTTTGGTCAAACAAATGCAGGCTGTGGCTGACTAAGCAGGTAACACCTGAAAATGGAAGTCCCTTGACAACAACACTCTAGGTTTGTTGTGTATTGGTAGTCTCAATCTCCACACTCAAGTGCAGGGAGTTGGACAAAGGAGTAGAGGCAACAACATACTGTTGGGGGAGGCATTGTTCCCAGCAGGGGAAGTGTGGTGAACAAGAGGGGAGCGGATCAGTCAAGACTTTGACCAAGGGGGTATCTTGTATGTTGGAGAGGGTGCTCACAGTTTCTGTTATTGAATGGTCAACAGAGAGAAGCCACAAAAACAAGAGAAAATTCAAAAGGAGTCAAATCTCTGAAACTGATCAAAGTCCAGAGATTTCCCTGATGCTGACTAAGTGGAGTTTGAGAAGACTCAAGATGCCGCACTCTAAAGGGGGTGTGATGTCAGAGGACTGTATGAGCTCATGGGCTTCCTCCAGTTTGCCTTGCAGGTCATACCAGTGGCACAGGCATTCATACACAGCCTGTATAATTTCTCCACCATGTTCTCCTCCTCCCCCTTTTCCACTTGACACATTCCCAAATCAGCTTGCAACAACATCCAGTAGTGGCACTCTATTGCACCATCATGAAAGGGGGCACTTTCAGAAAAGTTGTACCTGGTTCAGTCCACGGTTAAGCCTAGTTAGGGCAAAAAACCATAACTGAACCAAACTTTGCAACACTATATGGGTTCGCCACCAGCATCCACCATACCTACTCCACAGGACAGCGGCAATTCATCCTCCATGTACAACTCAACAACCTTTATAACCCAGACAGCTCCATCCTTCCAGCTTCCAAAGCTGCCATTCTCTCATGGATTGCAAGCCTTGACAGCTGTGTTCAACACAAAACAATCAAGGCATACTTGTTCATGGTACGTTCCCTTCACATTGATGCCAATCTTTTATTCTCAGCCATTGAATTCCCCCTCATACAGCACCTCATCAGAGGTATTAAGCAATACCACACCAAACACAATCGCTGCCCTGTCCAACCCATCTCCCTCCCCATCCTCCCTCCACTTCTTGCCCAGCTCAAACCAGGTGTCACTCCAGGCCACACCACCATATTTGCCACTTGTTGTCTTGCCTACTCCATCCAGCCTTCTATGATGCAGCAAATTCACAGTGGGCAAAGGTGGGAAGTACAGTGCCAGCCTCAACCTCTCATGTGGTGCCATCCAGTTCCTTCCCAATATCAAACACACCACTCATGCCTGCCTCACCCTCCCCACCTCCAAAACAGACCCCTTCTGGAAAGGGGTCACCATCACTCAGTAGACAAAAATTGCAAGCCTCTTCAGCCAACTTGGCAACAACCCTGGCTTTCATTTGGTAGTAAAGGCTTTGATCATGCCTGCTTCCAACTAATTGGCACAGCTTTAATCTCATCTCCAGCTGTTCTAAGATTTGGGCAAAGTCTAGATTGCTGAACCTTTTCACCTTTCACCTCATCACACCCTACCCTTACCATAGTCATTGTCTCTTCATTCTCTTTGACAGTCTATATTTTCATATATACCTGCAGGTGTTGGCATTGACAACTTTGTTGTCTCACACTGTGCTTGCAGGTAAGTACTTAATTTCTTTTCAATTCATAGTCTCACACTGTGCTTGCAGCACAGCATCATAGATTGGACACATGTACTATGTCACAGGTTGCTTTTGATCCCACCTGCCATCCCTATTCCATAGATTACATTCTACATTCTACTCATACTTACATTACAGTCCCTCGTAGTTAGCTTGAGTTTTGTGTCCCCCTTTTGAGTTTTGTGTCCCCCTTTTGAGTTTTGGGTCCCCCTTTCTCAGGAGGGGAAACTGGCACTTGAGAACTCTTTTAGACACAAGGAATACAATCTCTTTCTGCAAATCTTGGTCTACGTGTCTAAGCTTTCCCTTCCTTGTCATCTTACCCATTTCCCCCTCTTTCACCGGCAGCATCAAATTAACAATCAACCAAATCCCTGATGAGAGGTAGGGGATACCAGTTCTTTTGAGTGGTCTGGTTAAGACTCTGGTATTCAACACAGAGCTGCAGAAGACTGTCCTTCTTTTTGGCAAAAGAAATGGGTGTGCCAGTGGAGGAGGCAGAAGGTCATATGAAACCTTTCCTGAGCATATCATCAAGATGAACCTTAAGCATGTGCAGTTCAACTTTTGACATGTTGTAGATCTTCCCAAAGGGTGGCAATGTGCCTTCCTTTAGGTCAATCTTGTAGTTGTACAAACAATGAGGAGGTAGTTTCTTGGTGCTCCCTTTGAAGAACACATCAACATACTCTTCTTGGGGGGGACAACTTCATGAAGAATCTCATTTTCCAATTTCTTCTCAGAGACAGGTATATTAGCATCAGCCTAGAGATGCTCTTTGGGTAGGAAGGGTGAGACATGGAGTTGGTAAGCTTGTGCACCCTCCTACATGATCTAAGCAAAGGAGGCCATGCTGATGATCTGAATCTCAATACCATCAGGAGACTCAGGTGTAGCTGAGTTCTGAGCATCCTCAGTAGAGGTCAGTCTGGGTGTAGGAGATCACGATTGGGATTGACAGGGGCCTCTGTACCTGTTCCAAGGGACATTGAGCAGGAAGAAATGAGGAGGAGGGGGGAAGATGCACATAAAGACATACATATGTCCCATGTCATACAGTAGAGCGGAGTCCATTTTGTGTGTGCCATGCAGGTCCAGTAGAGTCCACCATACTGTAGTGGAATATATACAATGTATTGTAGAATATGTGGGAGCAGCAGGCCACAATGTGTTGTGCAACACTACTGCAGTGGACTCCACCAGCAGATAAACCTCTGCTATGGTTCAATTTCCACTACAGTTAAATTTCTGCTGTGGTAAAATTTCCGCTACAAAATTTCATTATAAATGGACATACAGAGCAATTTAGTACTGTTTCTGTTACAACCCATCTGCCAACTATGAAACCTCACATTTTGCTAAAAATGAAAATATGGAGCAACTGTGTAGTGTTTCCGTGACAACTCATTTCCACTACAAAACTAAAAATAGGAACACAGAGCAATTCTGTAAATGAAGCTCCATCACATAATACAAAAGAACTGATTAACTTCTTGTTGAGAGCTTTAGTTGACAGATACACATAATGGGATGGTCATGTGACTGCATTGAGAAAACATTAACAATGTCCACTGCCACCACCATGAAACAGCAAATCAACAATGCACATAAGCACGTTGTTGATGCTGTCCTGAAACAAGATCTTGCACTGCTTCAAAGCATGAGCAGCGGTTCGGTGAGTGCCAGATTAATAAATCACAAAGTCCTAAAAAATACTAATGATTTCTAGAAAAAGCTTTGGAAGGGCCTAGCTGGCAAGGAAGCCAACATTGTTGAGCATGCATGTCAGAGCTTCATCAACATTGCTATGCCAATCATCAACATTGCCATGCCAATTATCAACATTGCCATGCCAAATATCAACATTGCTATGCCGATCATCATCTGAATTGGCATTGATCCCAATGACACTATGCTTGACCTCCTGGAAAACAAACTCCACAGCTGGCAGGCTGCCCCACCCCAAATCTGTGATGGAAACAATGGCCATTCTGAAGACAACTGTTGCCAATCTGGCGGTGGCCCCAAATTGTCTCCTGCAGGATGTCAAGCCTACAAAAGCCCCCCATGTGACCCAAACCCATTCCCACCATGCCCTGAGCCCTGCCTCTTGAAGCACCAATGAGCCGAGGCTCTGGCTACACATGGAAACATGCAGATTTGACCTAGTACCACCAGGACATGCTTGACAACCACAGATATTAGTGCATGCCCACTATACTTCCTTTTTGGGATGCAACTGTCACAAGACATGTCATGTGACTCTATCATGTGACCCATGTGCTGACTTTGGACCTGCCTGGATCACCAACACCATTAAGGCCCATAGCCTGGTGACATTTGACACTCGGTAGGATAGGCGTCACTAATTACTTTAGCTGTTTTGAGTTTTTATTTCACTGAGTCAATTTCCAGTCACTAGATAACCCTGTGCCACTTAGCTATTACCATCACTATGCAATTATGGACTTCACCATTTATCCTTACTACTTTTTTTTTACCATAAGTACTATACTTTCTGTACCGTACCGACAGCAGAATACACTCTACAGTTCAGATCTCATTTTTGCCTCTAAGTCTTAACAACTTCTGTTCATCATCTTTGCTATCATCTTCATCAAGCAGATCCACTTGCTCATTGTTCTTATTGACCTCTAGGGGCGTACGATCCACCTTGCTTTTGCCTTCAGGGACATTTGGTCCCATTATCAAACCTATTGCATACTTCATTTATGTTCTACTTGTTATTATTGCTTACCACCTCCCTTACCATTAGCAACCTGTTCTTATTGATGCAGCCGCTTAGCTACCACCTCTTACCAACTTTTGCCAACCAACCTCAGCAACTGCCTTTGCTAGCAACTACTGCCTAATCGACTAAGTTCTACCAATCAACTGACTTATTGACTAGTCACCTTGATCTTACCAACACCCCTACTCCTACCGGCTACCACTTGTTAGCGACTAAGGCCGACTTGTGACATATCAACTACAACCCACCCTACACACTTCAACAACACCTCAATCGCTCAATAACTAAGCCATCTTCCAGTTACTGATCTCTGGGAACTTGCTAATACCTGCCCCACATTACTATAGTCTTGATATCAAGCCTTACCAATAGCTGCACTTGTTGGATTTCCTACACGGCAGCTAGGTGGATACAGACGCATTAGTGTGCCACTGCCAAACCACCCACCACTTCCAAGCCTCCTGCCACTGCAATTACATGTGCCACTGAAAATCCCTGTGCCGTTGCAAATCCACCTGCCACTGCAAAACGTAGCGGATTCTTCATAACACATTACTTACTTACTACTTACTTACTTATCTCAATACATATCATTACAAACCCTTTTAGTCAGAAACATTCCAGACATCACACTATAAAATGTTACTGTAGTCATAAATACAAGTTGATGTATTTCTGTTCACTCAAGCAACTTAAGTTTTTTATGTATCAATACTGGTGGACCATCACCCTATTGCTACATATTTTGAACATCTACAAAACTTTTTGTGACTACTAGTTTTGCTCTGCCCAACTGGAACTCCACCAGCTTGATCACCCGAGGACACCAACAGCACATTGCCAAACCAATGCAGCATCCAACAGACACTATGTCCCCACCTACACCAACAGGTGGACCAGCAGCTGCCTCCATGGCAGCCAAACATCACATTGACAGTGGAAGTAGTACTTCCAATGTTCCAGGAGCAGTGCCTCCTATTGTCTCAGATGGCTCAGTGAAGTTGATCCCAGGAGCAGTGCCTCCTGGAGTTACAAAACAGAGTAGTGTTGCAGACTCTGCTATGTGCAGCTTGACAAAGCTGGCAAAGAATTTGACAGCACAGGATGAGGTCAATAAAGTTAGACAGACTTATGAGATAGAAAAGGAAGGACAAGGGAGAAAATATATTCTACAGTCCTACACCTTCCACAACAATCCTGAGTCAATACCACCTCAAGCCTGCCAAGTGGGGCAATGAATGAGGATTAGTGTTTGAAAGTCCGGTCATAGGACTGGAAAAAGACTGGCAACTGGACTGGACCAGACCGGAAAAGACTGGACCAGCGGTTGCAGTTGCCTTCTTTTTAAGTCAGGCAGACCACCAAGGACCAGACCAGAAAAAACCGATTTAAACCGGTTGCAACCAATGATACATCAATTACCTATCAATAGCCTTGTAGCAATATGTTTACACTTCAAAACAAGACCAGGATGATGTCAAACAGATAAGAAATAGTCTAGATACAATCAAAATACTGATTTTAACAACAGTTTTACGTTTTTGACCATAGCTCCAACAATTCTAAGCCAATTTGGGCCATCCAGGGATCAATATGATCCAATCAACAGCATGCACATAGCTGGGTTGTTGAATGAACAAGTAGTGTTGAGGGTAAAAGACCAGTTGACAACCGGTTTCAACTGGTCTTATGCAAGACTGGTTGCAACCAATTTGGACCGGTTTTTTTGCGATTTTTTTGTGGTTGCAGTCCGGTCTTTTGATTTTTCAATGAACTGGCAACTGGTTTTGGTTGTGGTTGCCTCATTTTTGGGTCAAAAGACCGGACCTGACTGGACTTTCAGTCACTAATGAGGATCAAGGCACAGACAGTGAGCCTGACTTGGAGAGCATGCAACAACCAACTTGGAAAGTAAGGGCACAATCTGCAAGCCTTGCTGACCTACAAAAGAAGGATTTGGTGATTGATTAAATCCGTGAGGCTGTAAGAGAGTCTCACAAACATGTTAGACAAACCAAGAAAGAACTGACAAGACTCAGCAAGAAGACAATGAAATTCAGCACTGGGAAGCCACCAAAATTAACTGACCATGGACCTACCTGCAAGGAACAACAGAACCGCAAACACTTGGATAGGGAGAGGCTCAAGGCATGCAAACAGCAATGGGTCACAGCTGTTGGACTTGACAGGCTTGAGAACAAAAGTGACGAAGTTGCACATCTGGAATTGCAGCTTGCCAAGGCTAAGAAACATCAAACACAAAAGTGTAAGACCCATGAACAAAGCTCTGTAGAACCTCTGTCAGTAGAACTAGATAATATAATCAATGATACTGTAAGAAATACTTCATGAAATAAAGCTGAGAAAGGAAGGGAAAAAAGAGCCCTGTTCAGGGGTAGTTAATGTCTGGAACAAGTCCAAAAGGAAAGAAAAACAAGAGGACAAACTTATGAGCACTTACAGACAGCTAAAACCAACACCCCCCAAGAAATATGATGGTGAGGCTGATGCCATAAAGTACTATCAGTTTGTCACTCAATCTGTGGCCTACTTGAAGAAGGGTAGAGTACCAAGGGATGATAGAATCTCTGAGATTGCAAATTTCTTGAAGGGGAAGGCCTTTAGATTTCATTTGAATGAAGTTTTGATGGAACTACACAAATGGAGTATATGCACCTTTGTTAAAGGGATATTCAATGCATGCTTTCCCCTAAACTTCCGCCTCTTGCAGCAGAGGTTGGATGACCTTTGGCAAGGATCAACGACCATCAGAGAATTTACAGCAGAATGGAAAATTTTGTACAGAACAGTTGGTTATACTAGTAAGCATGAGAAGGTCCAAAAACTTTACTTTGGGCTTGCTTCACACCTCCAATGCTGACTGTTTGAATTGAGGATTGATCCAAAGACAGCTAAGTGGGGCAAGGTAGTTGAGATGGCCAAGCTGTTTGAGATTGCACAAAGCATGGGGGACAACCCAGATTGCAAGAAAGAAAGACCACAGAGCAACAATAAGTTGCAAAATGGCAGGTACCAGAGTAAGAGTGGAGGGAAGAACACCTCTGGAAGTGCTGGTCCAAGTAACCAAAGTGGCGCTAACTCATATGCTGTATCTGGAAGTGAAGTCAGAAACAGTGGCACCGATAATAAGAACTCCAAATTGAGTTACCAAGACAGAAAACATAGGCATATTGGCCAAAAGGAAGGTCAGAATAAGTTGTCAGCAGAAGAAAAAGAAAGATACTTGAGGGAAGGGAAATGCTTCAACTGCAGCAGAACCAATCACATCTCGAGAGATTGCCCCACCAAGTCCACAGTGAGGTCATTGGGATCAAATAACAACCGACCTCCCAGAGTCAGGAGTAACAAGGTTTCCTACACCCTTGAGACGGATTGGCTTTGTGACTTGGCAGATTCAACCACTGAAGGGGTGCCCTCCTTGGAGATACAAATATGGTCAGTGGCCATGCGCTTCAGTAGAGTAAACATCCATTGAGTACCTAGTGGGTGACCTTGCTGGAGGAGACAGAGGAAGAACAACACGTGACTAGGCTGGAAGTGGTGCAAGTTCCCTAAGTCCGTTGAAGGAATTATTGAGGAGCAAGTCAATTTTGACCACTCTGGAAGGAGGGAAACAACATGAGACCCTTACACCATTCAAGCCAATTACTTTCTGCATTCCCAGCAACCATACCCAGGTGATGGATTGCTGGAACCAATGACAGGGAGGCATTTTTTAGTGTACCAAGTTAGTGAGAGTCAATAAATGATAATGAACAACCTGACCTTAGAAGATACAATTGTTGACAACTGGCTTGTGCTTGACAAGGATTTTCCACTTGCCCTACACTATGCCATGACATTGGCAAATCAACAGGGCATGAACATCGAGGGAACAAAGCATTGGAGGTGCAAGTATGAGTAACCTCTGTGTATGCTCATCAATTGAAATGGATCCTTGAGAAGGGCAAGTGCATCTTTGGATGTGGGTACTTGCAAGAAACTAGCATGGAACATTGATTTGATGTAGCCAACTCCATGCTCCATGGATGGGTCACCTTGTGTTTGAGTCCATGATCAAGCGTTGAACTTCACAGTGGTGGCACCCATTAACCTGCTCAAGCAAGAAGGAATTGACCTGTGTGAGTGGTTGATTCACCAGGAAAGTCTGTTGACAGGGACATTGGGATCAAAACATGAGACATGACCCATGGAAAGATAGAGCAAGACTATACCTGACCAGGCTGGAAGAAGACTGGGAGAGTGGTTGAGACCCCGAGTATCATAAGCTGAAACAATCTATTGCCCAACTCTATTCTGACTTTGTGGACATTGAGACTAGCAGTGTGGCAAGCTGATGAGATAGGTTTGAATGTGATTAATATGGGGAAAGGGAAACAAACCAACAAGGCAGATAGCTTACCAATGAGGAAAACAGTGGAGAGGAATGCCACATATCTGCACAATGCATCTAGGAAGATTCCCGATCCAATTGTGGTGATAGTTCATTTGTTTGGACATCCAGTGAGAGTGCTGTTGGACTCACAATTGCTTGGGGACTTTGTGCCGACCATCATCGTTCAACAACTACCGCTCAAGAAGGTTGAGCTGGCCAAATGTGCAAATGGCAGTGCAAGGGTCATGCTCAAAGATCAACTACAATGTGGAAGCTTGTTTGCATTACCAATCAACAGAAGAGAAACATAGCTTTGATGTCATGGACCTGTCTGGGTATGACATGATATTGGGAACTCTGTGGTTTTGGCAACACACTGTTATGATAGGCCTTAACCCAACATGGGTGGTAATTGGGAGCAACACAAGCTTACCAATGGAAGGAAAGGACATTCAATGCTTAGAGTCCCAGGTCATGGATGTGTACCATGCTCGAATTGAAGAAGTGAGAGATGAATTGTTACAGTACGCTAAACCAATCTGTAAAAAAGCCTCTGAATGCCCTGTGCCATCATTGAGAGCTATAAACAATGTGATACCTTTAATTGACAAAGACAAAGTATACTCTTGGAGACCCTCTAAGTGTCCAGAAGTGTTGCTGCCACAGTGGGTCAAAAAACGAGACAATTTCCTGGAAAGAAGACATTGGGAGATCACATCAGGGAGGAGCTCAGCGCTGATGTTGTGCATCAAGAAACCAGGTGATGGTTCACCAAGATTGCAAACTGTGGTAGACTTGCATGAAAGGAAGACAAACACAAAGAAAATGAGCTCACCTTTGCCTGACATGGAAGGGATATTGAGGTGAGCATCAAGAGCAAGATACAGATTGCTAATAGATGGCCAGGATGCATATGAGCAGATCCATATAATCCCAGAACATGTATCATGCATGACAGTTAATATACCTAGTGGCGTAGTGGTCAGTCATGTAGTACAGCAAGGAGATTGCAATGCTCCCACAACTTACCAGGCGCTGATGGACCATCTGTTCTCTGAATACATCAGGCGCTGGATGGATGTCTATTTAGACAATATTGTGATATATTCTGACATGCTGGAGGACCATGTATAACATGTTAAAATAGTAATTGACATTCTAAAGTGGGAAAAGTTGTACCTCAGTGAGTCGAAGATCAAGCTGTTGTGCAAAGAAATGAAAATTTTGGGGAGAGTTATTGATGACGAGGGGATTTGTATGGATACAGACAAAGTTGATGTGCTAGCTAAGTGGAAGACACCCACATTGAGAGAACTGCTTAGTGATTCTTTAAGAGCTGTGGTATAGGTGGCCAAGGATATAGATTGGGTCAGAATACCCATGGGCATACTGCATAATCTGACGAGTACAAGTGTACAATGGACAGAAACATACCAACAAGCCTTTGAGGAAATTAAAAAATGTACATTAGACTGTCAAAACCACCACCGTAAGCCCTTGGGATACAGACTGGAAGAACCACCAGTGAATGTAGTAACAGACAGACAGGTGCATGATGAGGATTGGTGGCATAATCAGTCAAGGTGAGGATTGGACAAAAGTGGCTGCATTCTACTCAGAAAAGCTAAGTCTGTCATAGCAGAACCATCCAACACATGAAGTTGAGGTGCTGGCTGGCATTGAAACAATGAGAAGACACCAGGATATTCTGTAGGGAGTACATTTTAGGTAGTTTACTGACCATAAGGGTCTGATACACTTACTAAGACAGCAGGATTTCTCCCTAAGGCAAGCTAGGTAGATGGAGAAGTTATCCATGTTCAACTTTGAAGTAATATATGTACCAGGAGCAGAAAATATATTGTTGGATGCCCTGTCACATCTGTATTCCAATGAAATGCCAGGGACAGTGCATGTGGAATCAAGGTATACAGAATATGACAATGTAAGAAGGGGTGACCAGTTCTCGCAGGCCTGGAAGCGTTAGTAGCACGTGTGGTCACTTTGGAGGATGAACTTACCACAACAATAGAGATCAGTGCAGTTACTAGGAGTATGGCGCAAGCGGAGAGCACATGTAATAGAGATGGAAACCAGGAGATCCCGACATCTTGCTGACAAAGTGAAAGAAAGTGTTCCTTGCAAAGCTCACAAAGGAATGGAGGGCAGGAATGGAGATAACAACAAGCAACAGACATGTCAAAGGAAACCAGCAGATGTGGAAGCAGCACATGACGTTGCATCAGAGATAGCCAAGCTGAGGCTGATAGCCAGGGAGCCGGAGGTAAACGGGTCAGATGCTCTCAAAGTGTCTAAACTTATGACCAACATGGACATGAGGTTCCAATATGGAAAGGATACAACCATTAGGAAAGTATATGAGAACTCAGGAGCTTTTAAAAACTTTGAGATAGACAAGGACAATGGCATTGTATATTTAAAGGAAGGAAAAAAGAAGTTACTGTTTATACCTAATGTGCATACTGGAGGAAGAAGCATTAGGGAAATAATAATACAGGACGGCCATTCACTACTAGCTCACTTGGGGCCAAAGAAAACATATGACTACCTCAGGAACTATTGTAAGCTTGCTGGATGCAACTTATGACTGTCTTATGTTTGTATCACACAGCTGTGGCACAAACACGTGACTGCCACCTCAAAAGTTTTAGTTTCTCACCTTTGTTTGCTTACTCTAACTACCAGCAAACAAAGGTGAGCCTTAGTTCTTATTATTCTACCTACTGTACCCTAACTACCAGCAAACAAAGTATATTTTACCTTGTCTGCTAATGTCCCAGTGAGGCTGTTTACCGACAGCCTTTTACCTTTTTTGACACCGGTAAAAGAGATCTTCCAACCTGTCTTCAAGCCGCTGTCAACTGTTGACTCCCACACCTCTGCTCACTAGACAAGCAGCATGCCAAAGAAGATCTTTGGTGCCACTACCAGGTGCCTTACCCACCACTCCTCCTCCTTCTGGAACTCCCTGGACCGACTTCAGGATGCACAAAGAGGAACCATCTCCTATGAGCAGCAAAGCTGAAACATCCACAGTCTTAGTACCTTTGTTGCCATCAAGCTTGTCAAAGTCTTCTAGCACCTCAGGGTCATTGTTGTCCAAGGACAATTTCACCCCTGGCCATCAAAACAATCCTGAACCCAAACACCATGGCACCCATCACCCATCACTAGCTGCCACTAACCAGAAAAGAATGGCCACCACACTCGCGTTCAACCTGGATGCAGATGACCAACAACCCTTGGCTGAAGTCAAGGTCACAAAACTAAAAGAGTGCCCAATGCTCACCGAAGGCCGCATGGATGATCACATCTTCCAACAGTGGATGATTGCATGTTACCGCTACCAGAAGCACTCAGGAAAGAAGGATGTGGAAGTGGTGTCCTTTGTAGTGGACCGAATGTTAGAGCCTTGTTTTGTCACTTGGTACCACACAAATCAATCGAGGATCAATAGTATGACCCTTGAGCAGTATCTCAGCCAGCTTCAGAAGTTTGCATTGCCCCGTCAATGGCAGAGCAAGGTCCACAACACCATCCTGGAGTTGTATCAGGAGAATGCCTCATTTGTGGACTGGGTCATGGCACTCCAAAACCTCAATGAACACAAAATCTGAACACACCTTGATAGAGACTTCACTCAAGGCTCATTTGGAGTCCCACATGCACACGGATCTCCAAAGGAAGGTGGACTATAAGAGGATTCCACCTGGGGAACTGGCAGACTGGATCGCAGAGGTTGTCAAGCTAGATGAGGAGTTAGCTGAGGAGAGAGCAAGAACACAAGTGATGATCGATGCAAGCAATGCCAAATGAGCTGGTAAACGTAAACCACTCACAGATCTGATTTCTGAACCCCCTTCCCATGCCACTAGCGCCTCATCAACCACCCCTGGATCCACCACCCTGCAAGTCAAATTATCCAGGCTCACAGACAATGAAAAGAAGCTATTCGCCGCACACCTAGGATGCACACACTGTCACACCTTTTACTGCAATCACCCTGGGAATCTGGATGCCTGCCACACGAAAGCATCCAACACATGGCCCAACCCCAAGACCACCAAAACTCTGATGCTGGCTATGGCCTTGGCTGCCAAACCCAAGAGCATTGCTGGACTCGCATACACAGAACCGAGCCAAAGTGAGATGAGGGACAAAGATATGGATGATTCTTACATGTACTCAATTACATCTTCCTCATCAGACCGGGCAGTTTTGCAGGTTCAGCATGTGGGTGCAAGGCAAAATATTCATGCATCTAGTAAAATTAGCTAAAATGAGAATGATACCAGGTTGAAACACTCACTGAATGTTTGACAATCTTCTGGGCCTTATTCTGCCAATTCTTTGCATCCAAATTTCCTTCCTCAATTTCCTTCTGCTGTTCTTCTTTCCCTCCCCAAGCCATTTTGATATACAATAGCTTGAAATAATGTAGAACTGAGATCAGAAATGAGCAGAGAATATGGGACATGAATCAATATAAACCTAAGGCCAGTACAAAAGTAGGCCTTTGGTCAAGCAAAAGAGAGTATTTTGAGCCAGTAAGTACTCAGGGTACATGATTCAACCTTCAGAACATTTTCTAAGACCTTGGAACAGCCAATACCTGGTAGAAAACTGCCATCAATTCATCTTTTTATGCTTATATTGTGTCTCCTTCCTTCCACAAAGCTTCAGGACCCATTCTGAACATTGAATATAGTTGATATATGTAGTATATACACACTGCAGCCTACACAGTATTTTTCAGTGCCTCAGATATCTCAACAAATGTCAAAAACTATGCATATGTCCCCTTCTCATCCTCGAGTCTCTATCATCTCATGCTACTGTGATTCACCTATTCTAAGGTGTCAGATAGCTAATATACATACTAATTAAGCTTTTGAACATAGTCTGCTCCTTGGATAAAGGCTGTGGCACATGTACCAATGTATCTTCTCATTATTCAAAGGTTTGCTCTTTTGACCATGTTCTACTCATTCTTCAACCTGTATACCCATTTCCCCTTTTCAATATAATCCTATGGACACTATTTATACCCTACTTCCCACTCAGACTCACAGGATTCATGCATGGTAAGCTATCTTCTCCTCCTACCCCTATCAACTTTTCACAGGTATTTTCCCTTGGATCAGGATATCTATGGAGCAGATTATTATATTCATACAAGTATGACATTATAAAGATGTAAATACATTATTATAAGACCTGTGAGAGGCTCAGTAACTGGTATACAGAATCATTAAATTTATTTTCTTGTTTGGTACTCTCAGAGGCATGATAAAACAATTATATTAGTATATAAGGACTATTTAAACACATATACTACAGTCGGGAAGGGCAGATTGATGACCGAGCTGATGGCGGAGCTGTTACCAACGTCAGTTACAAGGATGATAAGACGAGTTTTTAGTGAGAACTCTTCAAACTTTTGCTCAAGACACTGTGTCCATGTTTGTACACACTTTGTCTTTGTTTGTATTTCCATTTTCTCGTTTTCTCATTGGCTACACACCCATCACCAGCTCCCCAGCTAGGTTCGAATACCCCTCCATGTCAGATTTTTGACAATTTTTTGTGGGCTCTGGGTGCCTTTCAAAAATATGATAAACAGGAAAAATTTGATTATTTATCAATGATCTTATCTTAATCATCGGGCCATGCTACCTCATCATCCGAGTATAGCCATGCGGAGCAGTGGCCGCTTCAACAAGTAATGATGTCGGAGATGTTGATGGGGGTGTTGACAACATCATTGATGGTGACCGGCAATGCGGAACACATCACCAAGGCTTTCTCATGTAAGCACTACCTTAGAAGGAAAATATTGCCAGTGGCTGGCTCTAGGGATTTCCAGGCTAATTAGCCATATCAGGAGGGGGGTGCCTGACCAGGCTAACTAGCCAGTAATACCGTGAGGGTCAGGTGGTAATGATAGTGGTATGGATAACAACCCAGATATGGTAATTGGATGAGGGGCGGGGCGGGGGCAAAAGGTGGGGATGAGAACCCAAAGGGGAAATGGTCTGGATATTGCAATCAGGTACAGGTCGGCGGCGACGAGTTTGACTATGAGCATGAGAAAAGGAAAAGGTGGGAATGGGAACCCAAGAAGAAGATGTGATGGCAGCAAGAGGGTTAATTAGTGAACTTCTAATGAGAGAGGATTATGCATATAAAGTGGTTCTAATCAGAGGCACTGTATGGATACGGTGCCTCTGATTCAGAGGTGAATCTGCATTTGAAAGTGGGGGATCTAAGTAGAGGCCTGTATCAATACAGGTGCCTATGTCAGGCGCGGTCATACAGTACACTCGGTCGGTCAGTTGGTCGGTCCGTCGGCCCACTGGCAGAATGATGGCATCCATGCCAGATTTCAAAATTCAATGTCCCGATTCAGATCTTGTCTTCCCGAAGGTGCGGTTGGTGCTGTTAGGGTATTTCCTGTCAGCACAATAAGTTATAACCCCTTAAAGTG
>JAGGAS010009499.1:0-15966 GCA_017657355.1 Termitomyces sp. K1Ac | reverse complement strand
GAGTTGACAATTCTGAACAATGTTCATCTTCTCTTTCAACCAGCTTCATACTATCGAGCTTCACACTGCAAGGCATAAGTCTTTGGTGTTGTGAGAGTGAGTTTCAACGCAAACGTGGCTTCGTGTTTCTGAAACTTCGGCGTCGCTTAGGCCCATCTTTCCATAAGTGGCGGCGTTTCACTGCAGCCGTTTTCGCCTCATGTCGAAAGGATTTCTGATATCCTGTCTGTTTTTTACTAAGATTCTGCTACAAAGAAGCGGAACAGGAGTCGTTCCGTTGCTATATCTCCAGGCCAACGTTGGATGAAGAACTTCTTCCAACGACACTCTGGCACACGCAAGCCAACAAACGACCCGACGCCCACCTACCCCACCTACCAAGTCTGGTTGCCGCCCGCCGCAACACCCAATGACGACCTAACTCACCATCGAACCATTCGAGAACCTCTTGATTCTACCGTCAGCGTCCATAGGACAGCTGAAAAACGTGGTTCAAGTCGTGCTCCTCAGGCATCAGAGATCTCCTCGCCACCACATGTTACATCCTCAGGATATAACCACACGACGTATTTATCAACTGACAGAGATCACCAAATACCTACTCATACTCAAGCTGCGAGTGCCGCCTTTGCTTCTGTTGCAACACTATCCTACCCAGATCCAGGTCAATACCCCAGCGGCTCGGTTGGATGGTCAACAACCCAACGACATCCAGCACCTATGCGGCCTCCTCCTGAGGTGTGGAACCCCCCATCTCAAAACACCCCTACAGTGCACAGGGATGACGATGTTCAACGCCGAAGACGCCTCGATGACCGATATAGGGATGCAGATAAGGGAGGAGAAAGCGGAAAGCGAACACGAGAGAGAGACAGGGATATTGCGCGACACAAAGCCAGAGAAGCGGAGAGATCCAGTCAGAGGAAGGACCACGTTCAGCAAAGGGATAGAGAAGATGACCGGAGGAGAGTCTTGGAGGGGGAAGGGATGGAGAGCAGAGACAGGAGAAGAAGAAGTAGAGAGAGAGGAAATAAGGATAAGGAGAGGGGGGGCGAGAGTGACAGAGATCGTGATTGGGGACGAGAACGACACGAGAGGAGGGAGAAAGGTCGGATCCACGCAAACGAAGAGGAATCTAGAGAGAGGCACAGGGAGCGCGAGAGGAGAAAGGATAGGAACCGTGACCGAGGAGAAAGAGGTGCAAACAGAGACATGGCCAGGTATCCATGGAGGGAACAAGGACAAGATGAACCTAGGGTGCGAGAAAAAGACATTCTAGATCGAAAGGGGAGAGCAAGGGGCAGAGATGAAGACTCAGAGAGTCTGAGAAGAGAACAAGGGCACAATGGAAGAGATATAGGCGCCAGTACAGGGAGATATGGGACAGGTAGGATTTCTGAAGTCCACAAGGACTTGCGAGAGGGATACCCTTCTGTGGTCTCCCGGCGAGATCGAGAGCGCGAGAGGGAAACTGAACTCAACCAGCCCAGACATCACGGCAAAGTTCGAGAGCCAGGTCAACGCGAGCATCGTCGAGATGAGCTTCGAGACAGGAAAAGCTACTTGGACAGACGTTTCGAGCCGGAAAAAGGAGAATGGGATTCTGCCTCGATGCTCAACTCTCAGCCTAGGATACGGTCTCGGCATGCACCAACTTACGATGAAACCACTTCGGACAGTTCACCTCACAAGGGTTTACCAAAGTTATCAAAATATAAGCGTAACTACACTGACCTTGAAGTACGTCATCTCTCGGTCACGGTATTTTGATTCATATTGTCTGATTTTTACAAAAGACAAGGCATGATTCCGTTCCATCAGATCCTTCAGACCCTGCGTTGGTACATCCTCGTCAAGCCACCTCCGCATCGAACACGAGTGGACACCAAACAGGATACATAAATCTTAACCATTCTGCTTTGTCTGTTGGTCATCAGAGAAAAGACTCGAACATGGCTGCTGCTGAGCAACCATTTCGTGATCACACAGCATCCGCCGCTTCGCTTGGTGAAATTGGGACTTCAAGGTACAGGGGATATGTGAGCTACATTGTCAAGTATTCCCTTGGCTTCTGACATAGTTCCACATCATAACAGATAATTGGAAGCAGTACAAATAATACCATTAGCCCTGCCTTCCCCTCTGAGGGAATCTCGACTTATAATGATGTCCAGCTCCCAGACCCAAATCCTGGTCGGCCAAAATATGATGAGGTAGGCATTCTCCCGAGCCCACGAATATCCGATGGCGGGTGACTTGATCATCTCGTTACTAGATAACCAGCTCCCTGTCCTCCCGATGGCCCTTATCCAAGAAGAGGTCAACTTCACAGCAGCTGTCTGCTTCTTTGGTTGAAAACACATCTCTCGAACGTATCGAAACCCAAAAGCTCGAGAAACAATCAGATCATGTCAGTCTTAATTTTATCAGATCATTGTAATTGACAAACCTTTCCCGGTTTATAGGTCATTGTGGCACCCAAGACAATGTACTCAAGTGCATCTCAGCAGGCAGCGCTACGCGAAGCTCAAACCGTTGACACCTCCAAGGTGAATTGCAGTCTTTAGGGACGCTCTGCTACTCCTTACTGAACATCCTTGTTACAGAATCTCACGCGCACTACGGAGAAGCACACAAAACTTCTTTCCACGAGTCGACCGAAAGTTGACTCTTCAGGATATTTCACTCTGCAAGAACCTCATCTGTTGCATCAACACCCGATACCAACGGTCATTCCACCTGCGGTGTATGCTCGGCCTCCGGATGCTCAAGGAACTTACGTGGACTCTTATTGGTGTCGACCCGAAACAATTGCATCACAGGCAGCTGGCTTCCAAACATCAGACGAGATGAATGCAATGCAGCCATCCTCCCAAGTTCGTCGACAGACATCACAGGTAGTTTTCCCACATGTGAACGGGGGGCTTTCAGACCCACCGACTGTCGATATTTCGAGGAAACGTACGGAATCAACAGCATCGAAGGATCCGACGCTCACAGTCACTCATTCTATCTACGAGACAACACAGGCCCTACATTATGGAGTTCCTTTGGACAATCACACTTTCATCCCTTCACGAACGACCGTGTCAAACAGGATGCTTCACCAAATGGAACCAAAAGCTCAAGAGGTTGTCAAAGGACTTCCAACTCGATCTCAGGATACCTTCCCATCTGCGTCAAATTATATCCAGAGCACCCCGTCCACCTCTGTCGGACTCGGAGTAAAAGTTTTGGCAACAGAATCACTGGCTGAGCCTCCTTTGTTGCGACAGACGTCTGGCCAAGGTCAAAGAGTAGCCTTAGGAGACGCTTCACCTAAGGATCACACATATTTTGGCCGTGTCCCTGAACCCAATGTTCCGCATGACACATCTCACCCTTCGGTGCTTACGAACAATACGACAGAATATCAGGCGACCCAACAATTACTATCACCCCCACCGGCCTTGTCCAGCACCCGATTCGTCGACATCACCACTAACTCCAAGCTTCCTTCCACTCCTGAAATTCAAACTCTTTTCTCACCATGTGGACAGCCTAGAACAACGGAGTTTGCACCATCTCAGCAAGGGCAAACCGAGCCTTCTTCAATGGAGATAACATCTACTCGGCCGCTTCCACCAATGACGTCGAAGCTGACATCCTCTACAGATGATCCCCCACGGAACGGGGCACTACTAGACAATACATCACATTCTCAGATGCAAACATCACATGTCAACCATTCCTTGCAAGATGCTTGTGCGGAACCAAATAGCAAGGCCCGTGCACCGCCGACTTCAGTACAATCCTCGTCGGCGGTGGCACTGAATGAGAGTACGAGACCGCAAAAATCATCGACTGGCATTCTCGATCAACCGATCAATACATCGTCTAATATTATGGCTGATCAAGCATCACACCAAATCTTGACAGAGAGAACTCACGATCAGCCTTTGCGCCATTCCGAAATGACAGAGAGCGCAACTACGCGATCAAGGATGAAGACGGACACAAGAGCAGAGGCGGTCCCCAGTGACGACACGTCTCATGTTCTAGGAACATCGATCGACGTCAAAGGCACGACTAACAAAGACTCGCAGGCCTCTTTCATACCTTCCTCGTCGATTGCAGCGCCGTACCAAGTTTACTCTCCATCAAAACATACTCTGCATCATGTACACGAGGTGATTGGAAGCTCACCGGGAGTATCATCAAGTGCAATCCCTATCGAGGCCAAGGAAGTTAACGTTAACTTTTCCCAAAGGGAGAGACTACGCCAGCTTAATATTGAGACGATTCCAAGTTCCGCTCCTGACAATAACCTTGATATCCTACGTGCAAACACAAAGGCGGGTGATATTGGCGGAGTCATTACTCAAGCCCAGGAGGGTCTTCAATTATCACGCCCTTTAACAGCAATAGGCCATCGGCAAGTCAGTGGACAAGTATCTGTACCACTTTCAACAGGGAGCCGTAGGGATGTTCCGAACGATAATAAAATTCTTGCATCGTCAATCCAACGGCCAGCAACAGTCATGGGCTCTCGACACCATCGATCTGAAAAGTCTCGTATTCATGACGTGCTGCAAGTCCCTGTCCCTGCTGTCCAATCCAAACCCTTAGCTCTTCTGCAATCACACCCATTGGACACAAGTGATGCTTTGACATCTACTCGTCATCCTGCAACTTCGGCTACACAGTCGACAAACAAATTAGGTGAGCAGGTCGTAAATATCGAATCATGCTCTGTTTTATGTCTTTTTCAAAGATGTATTACCTGTGTCAGTCACTACCGAGGGTGTTCCATCCAAGCATATGCGTACCGAGCTTCTGACGACCTCAAGTCACCGCCCTGAAGATCGATTACACAAGATGCAACTGCATGTCCAACAATCATGTCCAAAAACGTTGGGTTTGGAAATGGAGCTTCCTGTCTCCAAAAAGGAGGTGTCAACCCTCGACGCACATGGTATCATTGATCGTTCTGGCATACTTGTTGATTTTCATCTGGTCCTTTAGGGGCTACGGCTGTACAAGTCTCTCGAGGAGATGTAGCGGTAATCCAACACCATACGACTTACGACAATACTCTGGCACCTGTTCGAGGCGATAAGGTGGCTTCATCTGGTCAAAATCAGCCGAAAGAACTTGTTCATCGTTCTATCGCCGCCCCGCAAGGTGATCAGCCGTCTATTCAGAATGCTAGATTGGCAGAACTTTTGTCAAACCCAGCTCCGTTGCCTCAATGCGCTTCTACTCCTGAGATGACAAACGACATACAAAAACACAGAGCAGTAACTTCCAGACTTGGCCAACCCACCAAACCAGGATTGGAACAACCAACGACTCGATTAATCCAGGTCGAACCACTCCCTTTAAATCAGGCAACGCGCGAATCTTCTGAAAAACGTCCACATGAGGTGGTTGATTCTCATGCGCCTGTGGCACAAAAGATTACACGTGCCTCGGAGCAATCTCAATCTTTACAGAAGCATATAGGTCCACCGACAGTGGACACGTTGGTACAAACCAATCAACAAAGCATGCCTGGTCCTAACCATACCTTGCCCATTTCTGAATCGATTGCTCAAACGCGAAATAGCCAGGATCATTTAGTGAGCTCGAAGTCTCATAAACCTGTTACATCGAGAAGTGGAAATCATAGTTTTCCTCTTCCATCTCAACAGGAAACTCAGACATATATGTACACGAGTTCACAACATCACGATCAGAATAAAGCATCATACAGAGGCACTGGAGAACCTAGCCCTCGTACTCAGCTTTTGCCTGTCGACAACGTGCTTTCCAACCCCGATTTTTCAATATCTGCTGGGTTCACTCAGGTTCCAAGTCACCATCAATCTTCTCAGAGAGCCGCTCGAAGTAAAACATCACATAAACATGCCCCTGCCCAACAATTCGTTTCGTCCCATGCTGCATCTGTCCACATTACTGCCCTGCCGAAATCCTTAGCAAATCCAAATAGTGACCTTCCCATCACTGTCCCTGCTGCTCATTTAGTCAGCCACCAGCAATTACGAGGAGATTTGAGCAATCGAGACTATGACCACCACAAATCGGCCCATAAAGTTGCTGTGGCCTCTTCGAATCATCTACCCTCATCCAGTACTTCGAGACCCCACCCACCTTCCACACCACGAACGGAACCTCCCCGTAATCGGAGTCAACTCACCGCGCCTATCAACAATTCGTCCAGCTCTCAAGTCGATCTTACGTCCAATCGTCATGTATTACCATCGTCTGCTCATGTTCCACAATCTTCTTTGCAAACTAGTGTATCCATACCATCTCAAACTGTATTATTTTCAGCCAATCCAAAAACTCCCTCTCGAACCAATGTCAAAACTTATACGCGGTCTACTGCCACTGTTTACCCTTCGGAATTACGTCCAGTTCAACCAGGAGCACCGGAACTCGCTTCGAAGACAGGAACGTCCACATCTACGAATTCCTTTCAGTCACGCCCATATACCACGCTACAGCATACTATACCAACGTCTTCCCATCTGCCAGAATCAACGCATTCACGACATAATCGTGAACTGTCACGTAGGCTATCCGAGGATTCCGTTCTGAAGACACCCTCTTCTCTCACCCCCACCATCTTGAAACCATCGACTTCCCGTACTTCTATCCCAGCATCTTTCTCTTCGCAGACGTCATCGCGAAAGCGAGGGTTGTTCAGTATGTTCAGATCGAAGTCCTCACAGCTACCAGATCAAGCAGAGGGGTCCCAGAAGCCTGCACCACGCAAGATCCGCAAGGAACCAAAAGCCAAAACGGAGAATCTCCCAAAGGCAACGTCGCTCCATGATACTAGAGTGTCCTCTGCAGTGTCCTCACGGGCAAAGCCTCCTCAAGTTACAGTCCCAGTTCCGATCCAGCCAGTATCCGAACATAAAAGTCCAAACAAGGTTTTCACACCGTTCCGCTACCTAACAACGAAGAGAAACCGAAGAGTGTCACAAGCATCCCTTGAGGCTCAAGACGGGACTGCAGTAAGTTATTATCAGTTCGTTCAATTTTGGAAAGTCTGACGTCGTGCGGCAGCCCAACACTGTTATTGGGTCGCCAACTGCTTCGTTGCACAGTACACAGCCGCCGATACACCCGCCTCCTCTGAGAGATGCATTCGCCGCAACTCAGGAATGGCGGCACATGGAGGCAGCGGAGGTGCGAGAGGTGGCAGGAGGGAAAATACGAAGAGCAAGGCCTGGGGTTGTGTTTGATGTGGCTGAGGACCATACAGAAGAGGATCGTCCAAAGATTAGGCCTCAGAGTCGCAGTTAGTTGTAACATGCGCCACCAGTACAATAGACACGTGATTCTGGACACAGCCACCCCGTCGGCAGGGTCTGAATTTGGTGTCGACGCAAAGTCGGACGTTGACTGTACTCATGAGTCAACGAAAACCCTCCACCAAGCCTAATGCCTCTCAAAGCACTTCCGTTGAGCATCAAGCCGATGCTTTACACCAATACCAAGACACTGACGGTCATTTTTCGCTCGTCAGGTTTGTTTCGCCGTATTAACGTGTTATGTTACATGCGTGCTCAGCTCCTGTCTTCTAGAAATTTTCGTCTCGCAGATCTCGTCACTATTATGAATGGTGTCTGCGGATCCTTTTCCGTGTTCTCATCCGGACACTACCTCCTTACCGGGGACATTGACTACCTGTGGTCTGCACTCACATTTCCACTTGCTGGCCTCATGTTCGACTTTTTAGACGGTAAAGTTGCGAGGTGGAGAAAGTCAAGTAGTATGCTTGGCCAAGAGCTCGATAGTTTGGCCGATCTGGTGGGCTCTTTTCTTGTAGCCCTTACGACTGAAAACTCAGATATAATTTCCAGATTTCATTTGGCGTTGCTCCATCACTATTAGCGTTTGCAGTGGGGCTACGGACATACCTTGACACAGTGGTCCTGACAGGTTTCATATGTTGTGGACTTGCTCGACTTGCTCGCTTCAATGCGACAGTCGCGAGCGTGCCAAAAGATGCAGCAGGCAAGGCCAGATACTTTGAAGGCCTTCCCATCCCGTCATCGTTAGCTCTTGTGTCTGTATTGGCGTATTGGACGAAAAATGGCTGGATTGAGGGCCAGCAAGGCATTCCTGGGGGGACTGTCACACTCTGGGGCAATGTTGGGGGACGAGGGGAGGTGCATGTGGTGAGCCTGATGTGGGCTTTGTGGGCAACGGCAATGGTGAGCAAGACGCTGCGAGTACCGAAACCATGAAAAGGACTTGGCTTGGAGTACTAGATAACTTGAAAATACCCATCCATAGCATGTCCACATTTAGTAATGACACGAACGCGTGTTTAGCCACGACGCGTCTTGATTTCTTCCACCATGGTTACTTCGAGCGACGTACAGCGTGTCTTCCTCCAAGCCATTTTCTCTCGTGCCGTCGTCTCTGAAAAACTTGCCCGTACCCTTTGGGCAAAGTCCATCGACGCTGTCAATGGTCATTTGCCCTCTCATTTCGTGGCCATTCTTTAACCCTCATTTCAGCCGCAAATCCTGAACTCGATATCCACCTTCCCCCCGGCAGAGATGCATGGGATCAGTTTGTGACAAAAGTCAACCAGTCTCTCGACAGTCTGGATCTCGAGTTCCGTCATCTTCACGATGAAAACTCGGGAACACAGATGTATGCTCTGGTTGGTTTCCCTCTGATATCTGTGTAAAAAAAGTCTCTTTTTTGATACGTACAAGGTCAATAGGAAAGGGGACGAGATTGCGCAGATAGCAACCGAATACACCGCGGCAGAGATTGCGTTCTTCAAAGCTATTGTACGTCCTACCCACACCTCTATTTTCTGTCCTAAATCGATGTGACCACCTAGGTCGAGCTCATCATGCTGGCCCCTCGCCATTCTTTCTCTGTCTCATCTACTGCGGCTCTTCGTGAAGTCAGCGCTATCAGACCCAAGACGAACATGAGCAAGAGCCAAGCCGAAGCCGTCCTAGGCAGCTTCGTGGCCAACGGATGGCTGGTCAAGAGCAAGTATGCATTCTTTCCTTGTTAATCTTCAGCCTTTTTAAACGAGCTTACAATTACAGACGCGGGCGGTACTCCCTCTCTACACGCTCCCTGCTCGAACTCTCCTCTTATCTCAAGACTACATATCCAGAGGAACTCATGGAATGCACCATCTGTCTTGAGGTCCGCCTGTGCCTTGAACTATCACCTTCCGCGACATGACTTCCTTTTCCCAGATGATCACCCGCGGTGTCGCCTGTCCAAGGGAGAACTGCAAGACACAGATGCACTATCATTGCTTCGCGAACTTTATACGCCGCCGAAAAAAGTGCCCTACTTGCAGCGTCGATTGGCCAGCCGAGCACACCGACAAAGAGTTTGTTCCTATCGGCGAAGGCGCGGCTAGGGAAGGCGACGATGCAAAGCGTTGGACAAGGACCGAAGGAAGCGATGAGGACGAGGACGAGGATGAGGAACAATACGACGACGAAGATGAACCAAACGCAACGCAGTCGCAGTCGCAGTCACAGTCGCAGTCGCAACCACCAAAGACGCAACGCGCACGGCGCACAAGAAAGACAAAAGTGGTTCAGGATGACAACGGTGATATCGAGATGGACGAGGACGAGGATGCCGAACCTGTCAAAAAGGAAAAGGGATCTCAACCAGCACGTCGGAGCACACGAAAATAGGCACATTTTTTTTTTCGTTTATCATTCATGTCTTCTAATCTATTACTTATGCTCAAAACCCTATTGCCTACTACATAGTACTAGTTAGTGATCAACATTTGGCTCTATTACGACTCATCCACAGAAGACTTTAATATGGAGCGGACAACCCGGCCAACCTCTCCCTCTTTATCCGGCTTGTCCGTGAATCCAAAGCGTCCTTTGCCCCAGAACGACTGGCGCTTCTTGTTTTTACTTCCCTCCCCAAACTCTTCGTTCCACTTGCGGAGCTCCGCAAGGCTGCCCAAAGACTCGGAAGATGAAGGAGTTATCTCCTTGAGCGCCTTTGCGAAGTTGTGCAGGTGGAGAATGCGCGTTGGTTGTTCAGGAGAGGAGGACTCGACTAGGACAGGGAGAGGTTCTGACTTCGGTACTTCGCTCGAAGAGTCAGCGGGGACAGATGAGGCATCAGGAACAACATCGCTACTAGCGCTCAGAGAAGCAGAACTAGCTGCGGTTCCTTCGGAGGCTTGGGTAGATGTTGGCGGGGCCGAAGAAGTCGTTGTCCAAGGGAGCTTGATGTTTTCTTTGACCGCGTCCAAAGCAGCAGAGACGCACAAATCTTGATAAAAATAAAATAAGGTTCATAAGAAAAGATACGAAACACGGTGGAGAATTATAGCTCACGCTTGAGATCCGACCCGGAGAAACTCTCCGTCTTCTTTGCCAGAGCAGGAATATCGAGATCGGAGGCTAGAGTCTCGTCCCGAAGTAGAATTTTAAGTATCTCTGCGACGGAAGTAAGTTCCCAAATCTCAAGTCCACGCACAGAGAACGATACTGACCTTCCCGCTCCTTTTCACCTGGCAAATCAACAAGCAAACGACGCGGCAGACGACGCAGAACAGCATCATCCAAGTCGAATGGTCGATTGGTAGCACCGATGACAATGACATTGTCTTCCTTTGACGACTTGAGTCCGTCCATCTCCTGCATGAACTCGGTAATGACACCTCGGTGCGCAAACGCGCCTCCGGCGCCTCCGCTCTCTCGCGCAGACGTGCGAGCGCCGAAAAGAGCATCGATTTCGTCCAAGAAGACCACACAGGGTGAGAGCCGCCGGGCCAAAGAGAATAGCGCCTTCACCAGCTTCTCTCCTTCGCCGACGTACTGTATCCATGATTCTCAATGATGTGCAAGAACATAAGATGAAGGAAGGATGGACTTACCATGTCCATAACGTCAGATGGGGACACCATTAACATCCTGCAGCCTGCTTCTTTGGCAAGAGCACGAACAACAAGTGTTTTTCCTGTGCCTGGTGGACCAAAGAGAAGACAGCCCGTCATGCCGTGCTGCTTCAGAATGCCTTGCTGGAATGCCTTTGGGTGCAACAACGGCAACGATACGATTGTCCGGACGGAATCGATAGTATGAGCCGGGAGATGGACTTGGTCAAAGGACGTCGGCATTGTAGCTAGAAAACATGTTTTTTTTAAGAACTGTAGGGTCATTGATTTATATGTACACAACTTACCAGCATCCACAATACATCCCAAAAGCCTCTCCTCATGACGTTCAAGCTCACTGTCATTTCTCACTCTCTCAACAACCTCGTCGATCTGTTCCTCAGCCTCCTCTGGCTTACTTTCATGAGGTTTTTCTTGCTCCCAAGCAACCTTGTGAACCGAGAAAGCCTCCTTGAGCCATGACGACCGAAGATCCTTCGCAGAACGATGTGCTTCCCATGCCGCGTAGATCGCAGACCAAGGCACAACGGTAGACTCGAGGCTCGGTGATCCAGATGGGTCAGAAATGCTGGATGCCAGTGTATTCCCGAGAGCACGGTCAGCTATCCGGCGCACATCGGGCCAGACCTCTATCCTATTCCCCCAGTCTTCCAACATCTTTTCCTGAGCTGTCTGAGGTGGCGGTGACGGATTCGGATTCGGGGCTGGTGAGGAGGGCACAGCTTCGGTTTCGGGCTCCATGACGCCACCAGCCGCGCCGACACCCATGCGCATAGTGAGTTCGTTTATCTCTCGACGACGCGCTATGCGCGCGGCGCGTTCGTCTGTTAGTGACCGGACTTTCGGGATCACGATGGATGTCCGGAAGAAGGATGATTTATTTGCGGCATTGGGTAGCGACGACGAACCTGAACCGGGGAACCCAGGCAGTCCCAAGGAGCCTATGAAAATGACGTCTGGTCGGCCTTCGGTCTCTGCGCCTTCTTCGGTTGATGAGAGGCTGGGAAATTCTTCGGCGAGAGCAGCGTCGCCGTTCTCCCACTTTTTGAGACGATCCCGAAGTCGTTTTTCCCTGGCTCGCTCGGCAGCTTCGTCTTCTCCCCAGTCAGGTTTACTGGCTTTGGGGCCGGGGGACATCTGTGTCGCAGAGGAAGTACGGGACACAAGCATGCTGAGCATGCTATTTCCTGGGCCATCATGGAAAGCTGGAGGAGTCATGGAAGGAGTCATTCCAAAGATGATTGTCATTGGATTGGTGACGGGAGAGGAAGGACGGGAGATAGGGCCTTTTCTACGCTCTCGGACAGCAGAAAGGAGGGGAGGATACCAAGAGGAAGACGTAGGAGCAAGAGTTGGAAAGTCGCGAATATATACGAGTCGTGGGCGGGATTTGGCCGAGGGTTCTTTCGAAGGTGTGTTGACAAGGGCATCGAAGAAGACTTTGACCTTGCTTGGGGGTGCTGTGCGACGAGTGGACGATGCGAGTATTGCGCGGCCTTGCATGGCGGATGGGGGAGCCACGAGTGCGAGAGATATTTTTGGCATGAAGCCACTTTCAGGTTCTTCGTCTTCATCTGCTTGACTCCGGGAGGGTGACGACGGCCTTGATGGAATGGTAGAGGAGGGGAAATGAAGCGGATTTCGAGGGAGGGAAAGTGAATTGGCCGCTAAAAGTTGTGTTAATAGTGGTATGTATAGAGGAAAAAGAGACACGCACCTGGGCCAAATTGGCCCCATTCTCCTGCAGCAAGCTGGACAGCATCGAGGACGAGTACTTCTGCGCCGGTGCGACGAGCAAGCTCGGCCACGGTGGCGTCGATAATGTAGTCGCCACCTTCTATTGGAGAATAGAGGGCGAGAGTGGGCTCTGTTGGAGCGCCAAGAGGAGAGGTATACGTGGCACGGTGCTGTGTCTGTGGATGTAGAGTGATGAGGAGCTTGTTGAGAGCATCGTCAAAGTTTTCTGGCGGAGGCAGTACAGAAGCATGAAAGAGGTCGAGTTCTGGGCCTGGTGACCATAGGATGTCGAGACCACCTGGGAGCTCGATGGAAGGGTCAGGCTCCTTTGGCTGGGAGAGACGGACCCTGCGTATCTTGGGCTTGTCGTCTGCTACTGGATCGGGTGCATCGGCAGGCGGGGGGTCGGGTGCGGGGATGCCCGAGGCAGTGGAGAGGCGCTTTCTGGGAGGACGGGGAAGAGGACGACGGGGAAGAGCGTTTGGAGGGAGAACAGAGAATGGGCGGGGAGAGAAGAGCAGGAGCTTCGACCTGCGCAGGACAACTGGAGACCGCATTCACGACAAACTAAACTTCCCGTTTCCACCAAATAATCTTGTCCCCTCACGTGTTCAACAAAAATTATAAACTACTAATACCAAATTACCGCCCACGCTCTCGTCGTGCATTCGCCCGCTCAGCCAGGTCTACCCCAACAAGTATCTTGGACGCCTTCCACAGCTGCACCACGTTGATCACATTCTTCAGCGCCCAGATCGGCATGCACATCCCTGCCAGCCCCTGCGCATACGTCAATTCATTCAACACCCCCGGCAATCCAATCGGCGTCGACGTCCATTTCATCAGATACAACGACACGTAGAATAGCTCGTTCCCAGCACACACAAAAAATAATGTTCGCTGCAACGCCACGTCACGTCAATGTCCCCGCACTGCGCTTACCACTCACCGAATCGTTGTAGTACCGCCATAGGATCCGGCTCACGTCGCTCTTCACTAGTTTGTGGCTCCGAGACCCTGTCACGAGCGAGCTGCGTTCCAATGTGTCATTCCATTGTCCACACGAGTCATTTCCATATCCCGCCTACCTGTACATGTGCATGTAGTGGCTGCTAAAGTCCAGCGCAATCAACGCCTGGAATACTACTGCAAACGTTGGGTACGCAGACGCAAGGTAGCAGAGTAAACACGACGTCGTGCATCTGTACTTTCCACTGTTAGTGTCGTTTTCACACATGGCAAATGAGAAACAGCCAAACCTATCAGTAACCATGTCCAGCACTGCTCCAAATTTCGACGTTTGATTCAACGCGCGGGCAGCCTGCCCGTCAACCGCGTCCAATAGACACGACACCACATACAGCAACGTGCAATACTTTGGATGATAACTCATAAAATGTAAGGATAGCCCAGCAAGCAGGATGCGCGAATACCCTGTTCGTAAAGTGAGCCCCTCGAACGAACAAAACGCATATCATGAACACGCACCTATAAGATTGGGCACGAATAAGAACACATTCTCTGAATACGTCTGAGCTGTGGCCAAGTCAACTGCCACTTTTGCATCCACCACCTCGATAGAGTGCCCTCGCTGTCGCTGCTGCTTTGAAGGACTGGTCATTTAAGGAGACGCCGGTGAGTAAGGTAGAATGTGACTGTTGGCGTCAGACGTTGTAGCCTTCAAACTTTTACACGCGTCGGAGAACACCGTAATATCTGATGACGCTTTCAAAATGTCAAAACAAAACACACATGTTTCTACATAGGCTACATACACGATAGATAGAAATACATATTACATACAGTGCGACCATATCCCAACCCTACTTCTTGCCAAATACCACTGCAAGTACAATGGCGATGACAATTAAAATAGTAATAAAAATACCAAAACATATCCACCGTCCTTTCCGATAGGAACGCGCTTTTATGAAACACATTGAATAGGCTGCAGGATCACAAAACAAAGACATCTCACCAGAAAGTACCGCTTTCCATGTATGTTCTGTACTAAAAAGCCGATCCAATTTAGAAGACCATCGTGACAGCAGTGAGAGATGCCTACGCTTTCTCAGTGTCGTGCTCAACCATTTGTGCATTTTTCTCCACGTCGAGGATAATGTCGTCTTGCTGTTCAATCAGAGTGCTCATCTAAATGATGGTCAATCATTTTAAATGATGGGCAAAGGCTGTACTTGCATCATTAAACAATTGAGCCAGCTCCGCTAATGTTTCTTCCATCTTCTTGATCTCGGTTTGTCGTTCTTGAACTTCACGGTAAGCCATACGTGACTCTCCATATCGAGAGCTAGACGTTAGCTATAGAGCTTGGTTATTGCAAATGCATTTCTGGGTCATAAACTCCTTACAGCTTGTGCGAATATTTGCTGGCCACCACCTTCCACTGCAGCAGCGACTTCTTCCTGAGTCGCATCCGGTTTCACTGATACCTCATGAGATAACTACAAAGCAACTTTACAGAGGGCATGCTTACCGATTCTCAACTGTCTTTCGACACGCTGCCCCGACTTGACACGGTAATCTTGCTCAACTCGTTGATAATTCTGTATAGCCTCGAGAAACTTTGACCGGACAAAGGATACCTGATCAAAACTCGAACCATTGCGACATATCTCGAAGAAGAACTATAGGACTCTTACCTGGTTCCTCCGCATCTGGGATTCTGAGCCCGATGTTGGTGCTTGCTCCAAAGCTCTGATTCGTTCCTTTAGACTGTTATTCAATTTCCTAGTTTCCGCCGCTAGCTCGTTCAACTGCGCAGCATCATTACTTTGACTTTGGTGGTTATCAATAACATTTAGGAGTCGGGCATGCAGGGAGGCAATCTGGTGAACATTGGAATTTATACCCTCTATGCCCTCTTGGATAGAGGAAACCTGATCACACAACATGAGGATGATGATGATGTTGCCAGGATTGATGGTCTTGCCTCAGCAAAGAAGTTCGGAGTCGTGTTGGTGTCAGCTAGACCTGAGGGTTCACCCAGAGTGGTCATTTCATGGCTATCGGAGACAGCGGCTTGTTGCCGGCGCTGAGCCTAGTATTGTTGAGCATAGTAATGCAAGAAAACGATCAACTGGTCACCCTAGCAGCTGCAAGACGATCTCTAGACATCACGGTGTGAAAGATGACTGCGTCCTAGTTTTATTTTAAATTATTTAAGGAAATCTCGGAACTCCACATATCCCTCAGACTTACATACTACAAAATCATATCTGATCTCATCTAATCTCAACCCTAAACGAGTCATCGGACGAAAGGACAGCTTCAATTTTCGAAATACCCGACGTTCTCCC
>JAGGAS010009498.1:3751-16087 GCA_017657355.1 Termitomyces sp. K1Ac | reverse complement strand
CCTCGCCCTTCGTTTCGCCTTCTTTCTTCCAACTCTCTGGCAGCACGTTCCTGCCTTTCATTGAACTGACGCTGATATTCCTCTCGTCTCCTTTGTTCCTGGATTTGCCGTTGAAGGACAAGAAGTCTTTGGGTCGCTTCTCGCTCTCGCTCGAGGCGTTCAGCTGTGCGTCTTTCTTCCTCACGCAACCTCTGCTCAATTGGGAGCACAACTGCATGGACAGCTTGTCGATGAGGTAGAAGCATCCTTGGACCATGAATATTATGTCCCTCATTGAGCTGACGCTGCAGTGCGAGCGCATGCTGCAGATCAAGATTTCGTCGTTCTCCATCACCGTCGAAGGCACCACCGTGAACCTCTCCTAAGTGCGTATATATCTCATTCGCAGGAAAAACTCTGACACAAATCCAGCATATATGTGCGCCACAGCGGCACGTCATGTGATTGCAGCCTTCAATTTTCTCGATATAAACTGAACACGAGGGGCACCGTTTGACGCCATGTATCGTCGCCCAACGATCGTTCAGCTGGTCTTCTTGCTGGGCTTTTCGAGCGCGTCTATCTTCGCAGGACATTCCTTCATGAGCTTCCTCATGACACGATGAACAGACTTCAGCGAAGCATGATGGACATTTGAGCATGGTCCTGGTGTTAGCGCGATAGATTTGCGTGCAATCGGGAGTGGTACAATACTTGAATTCTTGGGGATGTTTGTCGAGATAGGTGGAGAATGCCACACTGACGAGGTTCTCAAATTGCTGAGGTGGCACGAATCGCTGAATGGCGGGGATAGATATGGGAACTTTACACTTGGCTTCATTGCCCATACAGGCGAGCGGGAAAATCTTTGTCTCTGATGCAGAAGTGATATAATGACGAATGCAGGCAGTGCAGTAGACATGTTTACATCCAAGAATCAACGGATTGGAGACTGAATCGTAGCAGATGGGGCATATGTCGTTGTCCGAGTCAGAGGAATCAACATCTAGATCATGCAAAGACTGATCCATGAGGTCGTTGAGAGCATGTCTTGCTTCTTCTCCTCCACGAATCGTAAGTTTGCATGGGGTTGATGCCAAGTCAAGGCTCACAGCGTCCTCGCCAAGAATCTCCTTCAGAGCAGCAAGGCCCTTGCGAACGAAATAACCGACCGACTGTCTTTTCAAAAGCACAGTCCACTCCTCCAGCGCAAGACGCGCGACCTCGTCTTCTATCATTTGACGTGCTCTTTCCTTTGCTTTACTTTCTCCGTATATCCTCAGAGACCGAGTCTTGAAATCGCTGCGAACGTAGACTTTGGTAGAAGAGAACACTTTAGCGAGAAATTCTCGCCCTTGAGGTCGAAGGAACGATCTGTGCCAGTAATTTGCATCCAGTTTCTCGCCAGCAACCAATGTTTCCACTCTGACTTTAAGTGCTCCAACAAGCTTCTTGTCATCTCCAGATAGACGAATAAATGCCACTCCTCTGGCAGGGGGACGGTCAATATGCACTCGTGGGCCTTTGTCTGAGTCGCCTTCAACGAGAGACTTCCAAAGTTGCTGCTGAGCTTCATATTGTTGTATTGGGATGGTGCTTCTGAAATGGAGAGGTGGGGGAAGTTGGAGACGGAGAGTGGGATACTCAGGCAAAGTGGGATATTCAGGCCGTAAGCGTTTGCCTTCAAGGGAAGCGCGAGCAGTATTCGCATCTTCCCAGTTCTCGAAGCGCACCTTTACTGTTACAATGCCTTCGGAGTCTCTGTCGGTGACTCTGTCAAAAGAAGTTATTTTGATGCCAGGGAGAGAAACCAGATGTTGTCGAAGGACCCGTAAAAGTCCCTCAAGGTCGTATGTATTCGCTTTGATTGCCCGGACGGTTGGAGTTTCAGCCATCCGTGAAACGTCGAAGACGTGGGTATCCACAGGAAGACCTGTAATCTTGATTGAAGCTGGATTATAGTAGAGGTGGGCTCGACCTGGGGGCGGACGATTCATCTCTACCTTAATCCTGCGGCCACCGATATTCTTTCGGTCCAGAGATTGTTGGTGTTTACGAGCAACATCCATAGAAGAGTAGGTTGCAATCATGGACGCGGAAGGCGCAAACCAGGTGATTGTCAAAGTGTCAGCTTGGCGGTTGTTCGATTCACCCATGGCGTTGGCAGAGACGCTTTCACTGACTTCGAATTGTAACGTTTCGTCTCTAAATTCTATCCCGTCCAGGCCAACAGCGACGACTCCACCATGAGAAGCACTAGTGATCACTCTTGCCTCGAGATGGCCGTCATTGGAACGTTGCATTGGAAGAATATGGACATCATGACGGCTCATCCCCTGCTGAGTAAAAAGCTCAAGAATCTCATGTGGTTTAGCGTCGGATGGAAGGTTCCTAATCGTAAGACGACAGGACTCGAAGCCACTGACGAGACTCTGAACCTCTAGGCCCGCACTGAAAGTGACGAGAGTAGAACCGAGAACGACGTGTTGTGAGGTGACTGAGGCCTCTCTTTCAAATCGAATGGCCTCTTGTTCCGCAATCCGAGCCTTTCTTGCAGCCTCCTCCTTTGCGCGAGCTTCCAGGCGTAGGGCAGCCTCCTGTGCTGCTTGTAGTCTCTTTGCCTCTCGCGCTCGAGCAGCTTCCTCTTCCGCTAAACGCCTCTTTTCTTTTTCTGCTTCCTTGGCAAGGCGTGCCTTCGTGTCGGCTTCGCGCTTTCGTCCGGCTGCAGCCTCGGCAAGGCGCGCCTGTTCGTTACCAACATGCTTCGTCCTCTCGGTATGGGTAGCTGAGTCTTCGATCGCGTAGTTCTTCGGAAAATCAGAACGATGCAACAAAACAAAGCAGGAAAAGACGTACAGGAGAAACATCTCCATGAGCATACTTGCATTTATCACCAGACTTGCATTTCCCATTCTTCCAATTATGGCATGGTTGAGCAGAGGGTGGTTTATTGATAGTGGAGGATGATGGTTTGGAGTCGTCAACTTGTGGGCGCCTAAATGATCATCATCACAAACGAGATGTAATTCATTGTCCGCAACCTAGAAAGTAATGACAATGTTACAAACCTTTTTCCCTTCTGAGCGAGCCCATTATGTTGATGTCCAGCGTCACCAAGAGAAGAGCGCGTGTTGACATGGGCCCCGGTGGTCTTATTGACCTGACGGCTTATCTAGTCGGTTCCGTGTTTGGAGATATAGGACTTACGGGTGTTTCAACGACCTTAGGCAGGTGAAGGAACTTGCATTTCTCTCCATAATGACATTTACCAAGCCTAGAGAAATCCCTGCAGATTTGGCCGCCCTTAGGACCGCCAACAGGTTGAATGACAGTCCTATTAGATGGCCCGACTCGCTCGCGTGGCGCTGCTGGGGTGGGTTGTAAAGGTGCTTTCTGTCTAGAGTTTGACGCCATGGTGAAAGAGAGAGAACCTGTGGAGCGTCCTCGAGGCAGAGAAGAGGGAACGTTGACAGTAGCGCCGGCGCCAATCAAGGCTGATAAGCCGTCTTGACTGTCACGTTAACGTTCGAATCAGAGGGAGGAAATGACCCGCCGCTTTAACTTGACTAAAGGGGAAGTGAGAAACCCCGTTAAATATGGAACTGATGATTAAGACGTCCATTTATATTCTCTTCTCAGAACTTTCTCTAAGTATTCCCAGATCGACCAGAGTCGACATACACAAAAGGTGTATATTCACTGTCAAATACATAAGATTCTTTCGTACAGCAGGTGGAATCAACGTATACAACGTCTCATCACAAAGAACCACCTCCTGATGCCATTAAGCGCCCTCGACAATGTCTCGAACTTGGATCAGGGTCAACAAGAAGAACGTAAACACCTACACAGCACCTTCACAACAATTAGGCACCCGATCACGCCTCTCACAGCGACATTAAATGTACCCGTCTTGCTGTTAACAAAGCATATCTTCATATCCATGGAATGATCCTCTTTCGGACGTCCGAAACGCAAGTAGGCGCCGGTACAGGATTTGATGTGGACAACAATATAGGCGAAGGCAGTACTAGAAACAGCGAGATAACTTGGGAACTTGTTTTTGCTATTGAATATTGTCCAGTCATTGTGGTCTTGTAGCATAGGTAGATGTTGAAGACGGAAACTTGAGGCCAGAAAAAAAAAGAAAACCTTTCATCTTCGACATATTGCCCTTGACCCGACTTCTTGACTTCTTGACTGACCAGCCGCTACGGAAACGACATTGCACTAACAGACATCGGTCTTTTTACCAGTTTTACCATCGGGAGTTCTCTGTGGTAACCGGCGCGGGAGCCGGTGCGGATGGAGCTTGCGCATCGTAATCGCGACCTCGGGAGGGGCTGCTGCCTCGTGGAGGGCTTCTTGAGTAGCTCCTGCGGCGCCTGTAATCAGGTGAGTAACGACCACCTCGCGAAGGAGGCGGGCTACGCCTATCGCGCCAATCCCTACTATCGCGGCCGTAATGATCACGGTCCCTGTCTTTGTCACGGTCGCGACGGCTGTAATCACCACGGTCGCGGTCGCGGTAATAATCACGGTCGCGGTCGCGGTCACGATCACGATACGACGAGTCTCGTCCTGAACGACGATGACCCATGTATTCTCCAGGAGTTGGCGCATGCGGGCGGTCCGTAACTGAATAGTCGACACGAATGCGACGGCCATTCAAATCCTAAGTTATAGGTGAGGATGAGAAGCCTGATGAGGATTGAGTACGCCTTACAATGCCATTCAACTCCTGAATGCAACGGGTGGCCTCTTCAACTGTAGACATTTTTATGAAACCAAAGCCACGAGAACGGTCCGACTAATTTAGATATGCGTGAATAACGTTATTCAAGTCGATTAAAGGTGAGACTAACCCGTTGATCATATACAATCGTGACTTTTTCAACGCGCCCGAAGCGACTAAATTCTTCGTCGAGGTCACGCTCTTGGGTGCGAATGCTAAGTCCGAAGACCCCAAGAACGTTGGAAGGATTTGGAGCCTGCTAGAAGTTATAAGCATCAATAACTGAGGTCGCGGAGAGTGAAGTTCAACCGACAATTGGAGCATGCGGAGGGCGTCTAGGTGCCGCAGGAGAGCGACGACGATAGGGACTCCTAAAGCCTCGCTCACCATTGCTACGAGCAGCAGGACTGCGAGAACGAGAGCGGCCGCGTGCAGGTGCCGCGTCACGTTCCGCAGGCGCCGGCGCCAACGGAGGAGCAGTGTAAGCGTCAGAGTACGGGTCAACTGGAGGAGCAGCGGGTTCCCCGTACTACAACAGACACAATAGTACATCAATTATTCCCCATTGCATGGCCCCAGAACAACGACAGCAAAACTCACCATGATGGTTCAAGTCCAGGAGGTGTTGACGCTTGTTTGTGGCGAAAAATGGTTACAAAACCGCAACCTTAGCGCCCATCGACAGCTCTCAACGAGAAACTCACGTTTGAGCTGCAGAACAGCTCCAGTGCAAAAATAAATGTAATTTATCATCATTGGTCTTCAAACTCTTCTGCGTCTGAGGCTTGCCACAGTGTCTTTGAGTGGATACTCAGATTGTGCATTGAAGCGGAGCTTGAACTATAATTTACTGACTGCACAGTTGATCAAGCCTCTGTCAGCGTCCAACAAGTCCAAACACACCATCCGGCAAGAACCAAGATGGTGAGCTCGCTGTTGCTGGTGGTGGCAAGGCATGTAAAAGCTAATGATGTTGCATCTAGGGTATCGACATCGCACGCCATCACGTCAAGAAAGGTAATCGGACCGAACCCAAGAGCGAGGATCCGTATTTGCTCCTCCTTGTGAAGGTATGACTGCGCATGTCGAAATTTTGTAACGCGACTTGACGTAGTTCTTAGCTTTACCGCTTCCTCGCCCGTCGCACAGAGTCGCCGTTCAACAAGGTTTATTTCTCCAAAACAGCTCTAAATACAAGTACTGACACCTTGTGTAATCTAGGTCATTCTTCACCGCCTCTTCCTCTCGAAGATCAACCGCCCTCCCATTTCCCTCTCTCGCATCATCAAGGAGACCTCCAAGGCCAGCGACCGCGACTCCAAAATCATTGTCACTGTTGGAACCGTGACCGATGACGTCCGTCAACTCGAAATCCCCAAACTCACCGTTGCCGCCCTCCGCTTTACCCGTGCCGCGAAGGAGAGGATTTTGAATGCAGGTGGCGAGGTTTTGACCCTTGATCAGCTTGCTCTCCGTGCACCCACCGGTGCCAACACTGTTCTCTTGAGGGGTGTGAAGAACTCACGGGAGGCCGTCAAGCACTTCGGCATGGGCCCCCACAAGCACAAGAAGCCCTACACAATTTCCAAGGGCCGCAAAGTGTGTTTTTTTTTTGCAAATTCTGTATCATATCATCAATTCTCATCTTTTTCTGTCCAGTTCGAGCAAGCTCGTGGTCGCCGAAAGTCTCGTGGCTTCAAGGTCTAAGGGATGCCTTCTCAAAATCGACCCGAGAGCTACTTTCGTATCCCAGGGTCCGACCTCGATGGTGGTGGTCTTCTATGCAATATGTTATGGCTACCTTACCAGAGTATGCGTTCATGCAAAATTACGATCTTGCACTGCCCATATGTTTATACCGAGAGAATGAGTGTTGCCACTTCTCGAAACCTGAGTGTGATGTCCGTTTTTCGGATGTGTTGTTGAATTTTTCCCTCGTCCAAGGCTTAAGAACGTATTGGCCGTTTGACACCTCATAACCTTAGACACGAGTGTAATTTGCAACTCCTTTCTTGGATCTCTGTACTCAGCTTGTACTTGTCGCTTTGCGAGATTCGCATATCCATTTTTGGAATATGTGGAGATTATCTAATGCACTTAGTTCAAGCGATCAACTTTTTTCAGCTCTGTAACAGTAACGAGGGCGCCTCGGCCAACCACCTCTCACCATGCCGCGCATAAGAAAAAGTTTGTGAAACAAGCCAAGTCTATTTTTCATCTTTCTGATAGACTAACCATCAGAGACGAGTAATCGACAAGGCACCAATGACCGTCGAAAGATTCAACGCAAGGTGCGGGAGAGCAGAAAGAAAGCAAAGAAAGCGGCAAAACAGAATCCTCAATGGAAATCTAGTCAGTTTGACCCGTATATAAATCTTTGTATCAATTGCCCAATGTGTTTCTTCATCTTCAGAAACTCCTAAGGACCCTGGCATTCCGAACAACTTCCCCTTCAAGGATCAGATTCTGGCCGAGGTTGCTGAGCAGCGTAGAATCGTGAGTGCTATAGGATGACGAATTTCATATTTGGAGCGCTCACATTATTCGCAGGAAGCGGCAGAAAAGCTTCGAAAGAAGGAAGAGAGAAAAGCATTGCGAGCGAAGGCCAAAAACCCCGATGCAGGAAACGCGTCAGATGATAATGCCGAAGAAGCTGGTGAAATGGAAGAGCTCAAAGGTCTACAAGTTGGCAATGACGCTGTCGGTGGAATCGGTGCGAAACAACTTCTGCATGCGAAGACATTCTCTCGGCCTGCGCCAGTTCCTGAACCAGAGGTATCGGACGAAGACGAAGTCCCGGTGTTGATAAACCGTGATCTACCCAACCTGCAAGCTGTTTTGGACGATGCGGACGTTGTGATTGAAGTCCTCGATGCCCGAGATCCTCTCCCATGTCGCAGTTCGCATCTCGAGGGGCTAGTTGCTGCTAAACCCGGTCAACGGTTACTCCTTGTGCTTAACAAGATTGGTTTGTCATCCGCTCTCTCTGCCTGAACAGACGGGGACCGACGACGACGGAACTACCTCAGGAGGTGCTTGTGGAGGGAGCAGGCAGACAAATACGGCTGATAGATACTCCTGGGTTATCATGGGAAGTCGATGAATCGGCTGAGGATCCGGAGACAATACGCGCAAGAGACATCTTATTACGTTCAAAGGGGAGAATTGATCGCCTGAAGGATCCAACATCTGTTGGTATGTGCCTATCAAAACATAGAATGATTTGGAAACTGAAGACATGCATCAGTTGCAACCATTGTCGCTCGGTCGAACACCGAAGATCTCATGTTGCTCTACAGTCTACCGGCTTTCATGGATGGTGACTCGACATCGTTCCTTTCAGGTGTAGCGCGGTCGAAGCAACTTGTCAAAAAGGTACGCCTCCATTCATACACTACCATCAATCTTCTGGCTAACCCGTTGTGTCAGCGCGGACAACTGGACCTGATTGGCGCATCTCGTATTCTGTTACGCGACTGGAGCACAGGAAAATTTGCCCGGTATTCATATCCACCAACTACAACTACATCCATCGTGTCCAACTCCAAGACGCAAGATGCCGCTGTCAAAAAGTTGTACAAATCTGACTCTGACATCCTGGAGACTGTCATTTCTAAGAAAGAATTACGCAAATCTGTTGGCCTTGTGAAAATTCTTTCGGAAGAGGTTGATTCGCGCAAAGTGGTCTTGCAGGACAATTGGTTGGAGGAAGACAGTGACAGCGAATCAGGCAATGAGGAGCAAGAAATAGCCGGTTTTGAAGATGAAGATGACGATGAAGATGACGATGACGATGACGATGGCGTTGATAACGAGGAGGTCGACGAGGATGAGCCGGATGAGGATGATAGCAATGATGATGATGATGAGGAGGAAGCTCTGTCACTGTCAAGAAAGCAAAAGCGCAAGCGAACGAACGAGCCCCTGGCCGCTCCCCCAAGCAAGAAGGTTGCTTTTGCTCCTGAGCCCAAGGCCTCGAAACAGGCCAGAAAAGCTGCATCAACAAGGAGCAAGACATCAGTCCCAACAAAACCAAAAGAAGCGGTTGCCAAAACAACGCGCCTCCAACACAAAGTCGCCAACGTCGGGGTCAAGCGCAAGGCAACCGTGAGGGGCACAGGTGAGAGTGACAATGAAGCGTACGACTTCGGGAAGTTTTTTTAACCCTGCCAACTCATGAAACAACTTGTCCGGTACATATCAGTCTGTCCTTTTGTTGTGATGCATGTATCTACGCGATTCTCCGATCTCACAAAAAGAAGAGGACAATAATCTAAATCGAGCAGGCTCTGGCAGGTCTACTATTTGTTCCAGCCGGCTCACTGAGATACGGTAGAGCTTTTACGATTATCCTTCTCCTGCCATAACATGTGTTGATCACATTGACTTGCCAACAGCTCTTGTATGTTTCGACAAGGTCTTCGCCGCCCAATTTGTCGTTAAGGATGATTCAAAGATGTTAATTTCAAATGATTTGCCAGCGGAAATGGTGACTGCGCTCAGAGTCATTATGCATTATGATGTGATGACAAACAGTTGATGCATGTGACGGTCCGGCGACGACCGGCGATTACTTCCATCTCATCTGGGTTTCAGCTGGTTTAGGGTGACGCATCTCCTTACTTTTTCGACATGAAGCTGTGATGGTTTAAAGTTGAACCAACAACCTTCCATTGTTCGGAAGTCTCGGGCGCTGGTAAACTCGGCCTGGAGCTAAGATCCCACTGATTCCTACCCGGCTCGCGACGGCACACATACTCATTGAAGTTGAGGTCATGACATATGATAAAGTGCTAGTAATCCCCGATTGGGGCACTATGAATGCAAGACTTGTGCAAGACAGGATGGTTGTTCTTCCAGTATCCTAGCTACCATGTCTCATGTCAGAGGGCCTAATTGTGACGCTACGACTCCACATCTTCTTTACTCCTGATAAACCTCTTTTGTTGCTTGGGCTTATTCTGCCCTCTCGAAAGCTTGACAATTTGGGTACCTGCCATAGTGACGCAGTTTAGCCGCCTGGAGCTATCATACCGCATATAAATCTGCAGTGGTCGATTGCAAGGTTTGCCAGACTCTCTCTTCTATCTAACCTTCCTTCAATACCTCACAAGTAGCGAACGCAGTTTGTCAGCTTCTTCCTTCAGACGCCATATGTCTTGCGACGACCCGTATCTCATTTCCTACTTCGATCGGCTACCACTCGAACTCCAAGTCGAGGTGTTTGAACGTTGCATGGACCCCTATCCTCGGTTTAACGCACGAGCTGTACCATTGCTCATTTGCAATGTCTCCTCTTCGTGGAGAGAGGTCGGGCGGAAAACGCCCAAGCTCTGGTCGCGTTTTGAGATCAACATCGTTGAGAGTGGTCTCACACAAGATCAAAATAGATTAAATGCATTGGGCCTCTGGTTGAAACGGTCTGGATGCAACCTCCTATCTATCCAGGTCACCCATGCCCATACTGGGCGCCTTCCAGATACTCGTTTGGCACCGATATTAACTGCCCTTGTCCCTCATGCACGCCGTTTAGGGGACATTGGTTTTCAAACCCAAAGCTCTAGCATTGCGCTTCTGCAGCACTTTCTCTCAGAAACCCTTCCGGGATTACAGAGAGTGACGATCGACCTGAAAGGGTTGTGGCGGTCCTCTTTCGACATTCAAGACACAAGGATCCCTTGGGGACAATTGAGAGAGCTGAACCTTTGCTTCGACTACGAACAACTTCCAAGTCTTGATTGCTACTTGGACATCCTTGCTCACTGCAGCAATTTATCACAATGCTCCCTGACCGCTGATTGCGTTTCCAGCCGGAACCTGACCGAGAAAGTTGCTCTTCATCGTCTACGTCACTTCAACTTGATCCTTCAGTCTGGACCGCAAAGGAATGCGGATTACCTGAAGTTTGCAGCGGGATCCAGTCTCGTTTCATTTCTGGAGCAGCTGGAGTTGCCATATCTGTCATCGTTGAGCCTTCGTTGGCTTGTGAAGAGCAATCATGAGTCGGACACACTACCCTGGTCGGTAAACGATCAGTCCAGGTTCATTTCGATCCTTGGGTCCTTTGCCCCAACCTTGGGCACTCTGAGCCTTGCATACTTCCCCTTTTCAGATAATCATGTGTTGGAATGCTTGCGCCGGACGCAACGCCTTTCGCACCTCGACCTCCGTTTCTCGTTGGCAGACAAAGAAGGCGATCCGATTACAGACATGTTCCTAAGATCAATCTCAATTGACACTTCCCTCCCGACATATCTCCCATTCCTCGAGACTCTTCACATCCAGTGCCACGGCGCTCATTGCACCGCATTACGAATCTTAGATCTGATTCAATCACGATGGAAGCTTACTAGTGGGGGAACCCAGCTTCGGTCTTTTGGACTGGTCTCTTTGATTCCGATTTCCACCCCACAAACACGCGACTTGTCCAGGATATGGTCTCGAGAAGGCTTGAAGGTCACATTAGAGGAATTACTCATCCGTTAATCAGCTTTCCAGTATACTGACTGCACTCCACACTGACTTATGATTTCCAATACTCGCCTTGTTCGGACACGTTTTAACGATTCATGATGCAAGTAATATACATAGCGAAACACTGGCAGATGTCCTACCACTATATACTTTTTAAAAAAGATCACAATTCCACCGAAAGGTCTAGTTAGTGCTTCTTTCGTTTCTTGTTGCCTCTTTCATCCTTTGGAGCAGACTTAATTGCACCTAACACGACTTCCAGACTATCCGGTGCTCCGCTTTTTTTAGCGAGATCCATCTTCGAGTCCAGCTCACTTGGGGCAGCCACTTGAGCCAAAGCTGCTTTTTTTATCCGTTTGCCTAGGGAAGCATTAAAGACTGCATCAATCTCATCTTCGCCCTGAGCATGCCGTTTCCGCTTCGCAGATTTTCGATTCGCGTCTGGGTTAGTACTTTCTGAGTTGGGGAACGAGGTAGAAGGTGCTGAGAATGATTTGTCGGCGGTGTCTGATGCCCGTTTGCGATCGGCCTGCATCGTCTTCCATTCATTTGGACGCCGTTGCAGAAGGTATAAATTGAGGTTTCGTGCGAAGAACTTCCCATAGTAGGAACCCGCAAGGAACTGTTCATGAATGAAGAGACTGCGAGCAATCTTCTCCTGAGGAAGGAAGCACGTCTATAAGTCAGTTCTTCAGCAGTGGACTCCAAGCTAATTGTACACACTTTAAGGTAGGTATCGGCAAAGGCCCAACACCGATCACCTACGCGACTTCCCAGACGATCGTCTACGAGAACATGGTAGTGGCCGATAAATCCCATGATAAGCTCACGGTTGGCTTTTGAAGGGACAGTAGAAGATTCGAGGAAAACGTCATAGACACGAGACCCACTCGCGTCGTGTGCCATCTTGATTCGTTCCTCCATTGGTAATGTCATGATGCTGAATGACTTTAATCAAGGCAACCATATATAGTAAGGCAAGCTCACTTTGTGATGACAATGTCATTGTGGGGTGCTGAAAGTCGAAGGAGGGACTGTAAAAGTAGAGATCCTTGAATCTTTGACCCACTGAGGTCATTGTGGGCTCCAGCCTCTGAACGTCCATGCCGCTTAAGCGCTGTGTGCACGGTAACAGGAGCCACCTGCGA